>APFE030453296.1:43346-69106 GCA_000404065.3 Pinus taeda | reverse complement strand
ATTTCATGTTTTATAATATAGAGATTGTAAGTCTGTCCAAACAGTTTAATCTTGGCAGACTCTTAGATAGGTAGAGAAACAGAAGAGTCCAACAGTTTAATCTAGGCTCTAGAAGAAATAAGGGTAGTATGTAGATAGGAAAGCATCAAAAGAAAAATGTACGATGGGTTTGCAAGTCTAAGTGCACCCCAAGCTAAAGAAGAAAAAATGCTAGGAAAGTAGGCTGGGTAGGTAGTTCTGACGCTGTTGAAATTGCTGACAAGTTCCAAGTTTGCAGGTATCATATCATGCAGAACATTATCAACAAAGATTTGTAAGGAAAGGGCTAAAATGAGGTATAACTAACTTCCCTTCTCTATTTTCCCCAATCATTAACTAACATCCCCAAAAGAGGTCTAGATCTGCTTGACACCTCTTTAGTTCATCATCTTGATCGCTCTGGTTGAGTAAAGATCTACTTTACTCAAAGTTGTTCCATATCTTCTCCCGAAGTGTGGTCCTACCCCTTGCAATAGCCTAAGTTCTCCCGAAACTTAGCGCTTGCTTACCATCTCCACATTAACCACTAACATTATTATCTAGCTCCGTATGTTTCCCAGCCCCGTATTAATATTAAGAAAATTCCCCTATGTAATATCCCTCCCTGGTTGAAAAATAACCATAGCAAGCCTTGGGAATTGTTTGGATTATCAGAAACTAAGCAAGAATCCAACCTCTGAAACCACCTTCCACATACTATGGACTCCTTCCTAAGTATAAAATTCCCCCGAAGTAGTCGGACCCCTTCCGAAACTTCAAAGGCCCTTCACACCTACTCACTTACCTTTTTCCCCTCAAAGCCGTTTTCGCATCGCAACCTCGCCTTCTCACTTTCATGCAAAACAATGCCCATCCATCCCCCGCCAATGCGATATTGCGAAATTGGTGATCGGCGATCGCAAACACCGAGTGTCCAATCTGTTCACCCCTCCCTCTCCGCCGATGCGATATCGCGATATCGCATATCGGCAGTCGCAAGCACCAAAATGTCTAACCCAATGATCCCCCTCTTTCCCCATCGACGCGATATCGCGATATCGCATCAAAACCTCTTCGCCAACAGTTCATCCAGTACCTCACCACATTGCGCTGTACCAAGCACCCACTGACGACGTCATCCGCCATACAGCCGACGCAGTGCTTACGTCAACATCCAGAAAAGCCGAAAAAGCTTCGCGCAAGAAGGAAAGTCGCACGTCGGAGCTCTAGATCAAGAAACAGAGGCATTTTTCGATGCGCGAATAGCGCGAAGCGCTATTCGCGCATTGCTATGGAAAATAGGCCATTTCGAGGAATATTCAGGGAATCTTCTGATTGCCGAGCCCACTGTGCACCGAAAAAGCCCGAAAATCACCTAAGTGTGCCAAAGGATCCGATTTGAAAACAACAGCAGATCATTCACAGAGTTTAAAGTGTATCAGTTCAAATCAGCAGGCTTCAAGTGTGTCGAAGAGTATCAGTCGACGGCGGAAACTATCAATGTAGCAGCAAACTGTATCAGAGAATATCTTGAGCAGCGGCCTAAAGCAAGAGAAATTTGAATATCTTCTTGCAGATCCATAGAAGGAGAGCAAAATCACTTGAAACTCTCAAATCATAATAATTGCACATTCAATTCGCACCAAAGCCGAACTGCAGCCCCAAAGCACATTCACTTCAGCAGCACCGCATCTGGTCCCCAAGGGCCACCTCGTCACCTGTTCCGATTCAACTGCCCCCAGCGCAGCCAAAAAGATTTACTTGCATTTATTTCCAGCAGCATTTAGATTGTTGAAGAGTTCTAAGCTGACCTGTCAAGGTCAATTGTAATGATGTCTTCCTGATATTTTGTTTATAATACCACCCGAAGCAATATTGTAAAGGGTTGGTTGGTTGGTAGTAGTAGTTGTTGGTCAGTTTCCTTTCCAGCAATTTCTCTGAGTAAAGACTCACACTGTAACTGTTATATTTTTCATAATCAAAGATTGTTGAAAGCATGGATTGCAAAACAACTCGCTGTTTTCTCTTGGCCAAGGAATGATCACGGAATTCCTATGTCTCTGCATGATCCAATAAGTGTTCTTCTCCCCTGTTTATTTTATGTTTTTATCATCTTTCCGCCTTTCTATGTTGCAGGAAAAAAGAATAGCTTAAGATTTGTTTAGATACACCTTAAGTTCAATTCTTGCACTTTTCGATGTTTTCTACCAAAACAGTTATGAGCTAGAATTCTTAACTGCTCTAGTTTACCCTGTTTCTTTCGTATATGAGTGCATGTCTTTGGAATTCTTAATTGCTTCGAGATCCCACTCATCCACTTCTCCCCTTGGTCAGCATGATGAAATGATTCTCTTTTTCCTTTCATCCCTGATATTCATTCCATACTTTCAGCAGCCTGAATATTGTATCCTGCGTGGCTATCCCACTCCGTATCCCCTTGTGACCAAGAAAACGCTCACGTGCCTCAATCTGTGACTCTATTCCCAATGGTTCAGAACTTATAACACCTTATTGTGACTCTTTACTCGAGAATCCTACCTTCCTCCCAATCACAGTCAACATTCCCTTGAAGTCAGAAAGCTAGCCTAAAATCATCAACTGAGGTTGAATCTAGATCAACTAAGGTTGAATCTAAAGGAGAGAGCCCTCTCTGATTGCAGGTGGGCTAGAACCTGCAATCAGAAAATTGGTTTGTGGTTACCTCGGCCGTATCCCTAATAGGAGCATAGGGACAACCTGAGTGATAACATACCGCAAGTTACATTTTGTTTTAAAGAACGTAGGGGCAACTTTTCAGAGGGCTATGAATTATGCCTTCCATGACATCAGGAACATCGTTCAACCATATCTCGATGATCTACCGGCTCATTTGCGAAAGCGGACTGATCATCCATAGCATTTGAGAGCTATATTTCTTCGTTGCGAACACTACAAGATACGACTCAATCCACACAAGTGTGTGTTCTATGTCGGTTCTAGTCATTTACTTGGTTTCTTAGCTTCTAAGGATGAGATTTGACTCAACCCATGTAAGGTTTAGGCAATCATCGATATGCCTCCACCTTCAAATTTTCTTCAGATTTAGAAACTCCAAGGGAAAGCAAACTTTTTGAGGATGTTCATTCCAAATTATGCTAAACTTGCTAAAGGTTATATGTGTCTTTTGAAAAAAGAAGTGCCATTTAACTGGGATTAGGTTGCGCAAGCTTCCTTTGATGCTCTAAAGGAATCCTTGATAAAAGCATCATTAATGTACACTCTTAATTATCAAAAAGACTTTAACCTATATCTAGTTGCAGCAGATATGACCATCACAATGGTTTTAGTTCAAGAAGACAATGGAATCGAACACTCTATCTATTATTTAAGTCAAAACTTAAATGATATAGAGAGCAAGTACTCCTATGTTGAAAAGCTAGCTCTTGCGGCTGTTCAAGCAGTACATTGATTTCGACACTATATCCTCTTTCGCAAAACAACCATTTTGTCAGATTGCAACCCTATGACTTACATTCTGTCACGTCAGATACTTGGGGGCAAATATTTGAAATGATATCCATTTTGCAAGAGTTTGATCTGGAATTTGTAAAATCCAAATCAAATAAATTTCTGGTTTTCGCGGAGTTACTATGTGACTTCCCATCATTGTCCAATGATTCAACATCCAAAGCATCAATCGTGGATGAATCTTTGTTTTTGATTTTGTCGATTGATTTTTGGTATGGAGATATAATCATCTATCTCCAAACCGGAACATATAGGCCTAAGACCTCTCACTCAGAACAATGATGTACTCGTTACCAAGCAAAAGACTGCGTGATCGTTAGTGATACACTTTACTGTCGTGGTATTGATACTGTTCTGTGAAGGTGCCTCACCCATGAGGAGGCTGAAAAAGTCCTGAATGATTACCATTCAGGTGCATGTGGGGGGCATCAATCTGGTTATGCTATGGTGCAAAAGATTTTACGAGTAAGTTACTTCTGGCCAACAATGTTCAAAGATTGCATAACCACAGTCAGAAGTTGCCATGCTTGTCAAATCTTCGACCACAAAACCAGAATACCACCCACACCTCTGCATCCAGTAGTTGTTGTTGGGCCATTCACCAAATGGGGCATAGATTTCATAACACGTAACCCCACCTTGGTTAGGGGGCATGGGTATATCATAGTCACAGTTGACTATTTTACAAAATGGGCTGAGGCGATGCCTACATTAAAAGACAGTGGTGAAATGGCTGCTCTTTTATTTTTCAATCATGTAGTCTTTAGATTCGGTGTTCCACAAGATACAGTCACAGGTCATGGATCACATTTCCACAATCACATGATGGTTGAATTGGCTGCCAAATTAGGACTGTCCCATGACAGTTCTACTCTGTATTGTCCGCAAGTTAACGGACAAGTTGAAGCAATCAACAAAGTCCTAAAACACATGGTGCAAAGGATGATTGGAGTCCATAAATAGAGTTGTCACCTAATCCTGTACTCGGCCCTGTGGGAATACCCAACATTGGTAAGAAATGCAGTCGGATTTACACCCTTTCAACTGGTGTATGGCCTGGAATCAGTCTTACCAGTTCAGTCTGAAATTTCATCTCTCAAGCTTGCAGTCCACCTTCTCCTCGGGATTTCAAAGGAAGAGGCTCATTTCTTGGAATTAATCCAACTAGATGAAACCCGTCATGACACCACCTTGGCTAACGAAGCTCATAAGAAATGAGACAAGGCACAATTTGACAAGAATGTCAAGCCCCGTGTCTTCTCAGAAGGTGACCTCGTCTTACTCTACGATCAAGAATCCGATAAATTGGGAGTAGGTAAGTCCCAATCATTGTGGATGGGTCCCTACATTTTTAAGTGTGTATTAGCAAAAGGAGCCCACAAGCTAGTATATTGCGATGGCATTTCATTATCACAACCCTGAAACGGGTTGTATCTTAAGCGTTACTATGCCTGACTAAGTGTAGTAATCTCTTCATATGCTTTTGTTATGTTTTTGTTTTTGTCAAGAGTGATCGTTTTGGTTAGGTAATCCACTTTTGCATTTTTTTCAGATGTTGAACCTATTGGAATCATTTGTTGGATATGTTGATGGAGCTAGTCGTAGTACACAGAACCTATCTTCTACAGTCGGGGCCATTTTTTATCCAAGCCGCGAGTTAGTGAGTTTCAGAGGGGTATGTATTGGTCGGTCAAAGAAAAACATCACTGAGTATAGCACATTGATAGAAATTCTCTCTGATGCCATCGCACATGGCATACGCCAACTTGCTGTCAGGCTAGACTCACAACTTGTCATCCAATAGCTTACTGGCATCTATTCCGTTCGGAATCTAGCTATCTATCGTATGTTCCTAAAGGTCGGGATTGTGGAAAGGTAGTTTGATTCTATTCAATATCAACACATTTCTATAAACTTAAACGCATTAACTAATTCATTACAAAATTATGTGTTAGATAGACATTTGCAACATCTATAAAAGAAAAGCATTTCATCAACATTTCCATCAGGATCATATAACTTAACCAAAATAAAGCTCCGAAAATCAAAGATATATATAAATGTTTATTGTTTTGACAAAATGTTCTTTCTCAAGACAAAATCGGCCATCTGACCCAAAAACTCAAAAATGCAGGAAAGCACCCTAGACTAATGGTGTTGGTGATAACAAGTCACCGCCTGTGTGATCATATGTAGGAGCCTAGTCAATCGACTCGGCATGCCAGTAGTATGGCATTGTAATCTCAGAGGTAACTCATCAGCCCTCACGTCCGGAATACGAAGGTTGAGGCCCTCAATCTGATCCTACAATACTGTAAGGGTCTCAACTACGTCTAGATCACAAAGGACGACCCTCCCTACAGCCTCTCCTGCTAGAATGATGGCTGCTACCCTCGAGTGCACTACTGGTCACACTGGTCCAATATCTTCATGAATATATGATTTTGATGAGTCTTGATAACATGTAAAAAACATAAGAACATTATAAACACAATAAACATAAATATAGTCATATCTTTTTACGTATAACACCCCACTACTCGCTAGCCAATAGCACCATATCTGGGTCGCCTCGGAAATCTATCTTGGCATAAATGATCTGCTAACGGTTGAACCACTCAAAGAAGGCATCAGAGAATGAAATTTGGGACTGACCAATATGTCTGGCCATAGGATCAACCCATTTCTGTATTCATGGCTCTGTCGGTGCTGGCAGTCCGAGTGAAATGTACTATGGCTGCATCAGTGGGATATTCTCCAAGGTGAATGTGGTCAAAATAGAACCATAACCAAAGTTCTTGGATCTTCCATTCTTCACCTTGGTAAGCTGTTATTTTATCACTGGAAGTACTGCATCACACCAGTTGAATACCTTTGGTTCAAGGCATTTCAAGGCATACTACATATAGGACCTGTTGGCTAAGTGAAGAGTCGTGTTGCTAGCCAATCTAGCAAATGTGAATAAGATAGTCCTCATGGACTAGCTAGTGATGTCTCTAATGTTGATCTTGCCATCGTTGCTCAGCTGAGATCCATCTCTGCAGTATCAACGGATGTAATCCCTCACAGATTCACCCCCACAGGCAGATTCTAATAGTGAGAGAGGGGCACCACGCCTCGATAAACCGATCAAAAAGTAGATATTCTCAATAGTCAAAGGGATGGATTTACCTCTAATTTGGAAAACATTGTTGGTAGGATCCCATGCATCAAGAAGATATTACAACAAATTGATTTGTTGCCTCATGCTAGATATGCAGAAGAAATTGAGAAAGCCACAGTTCCACAATGCAGTCACCATACCCAGATCATGTAAGGCAATCATATCCTCTTCTTCATGCTCATGTTCACTCCATGTAATGACCATCTTGTTCCGCTGAATCTCTGAAAAAGAAACAAGAGAAGAATTAGGATCCAAATTTAGGCAAAAAAGGGCAAAATTTCCATGCAAAATCAGTGCATAAACTTTCCTCCTTGCGCCCATCACACCCTAGCTGTGTACTGGGTGGGATGCATACTGACTAGCCAATGGCCAACTCGGTATGCATCGCACCTTTTGATGTGTACTAGGTGCGATGGGGAGAGAACGAAATGTTCAAACCCTAGAGGTTCAGAAAAATATGAAAACATGCTCGGAATCATAAAAGGAAAGAATGCAATTAAAGAGCTCTGGGTTAGCTCCTACCTGGTCCATACGGTGCCAAAAATAGTCCACAAAATCTCCCAAAATCAGTTGATGAAAATAGAAGGGGAAAACACCTCCAGAGCTCCAACAATCCCAAATTTGAATGAAATGGTAAAATAAGAGGTAAAAACTACTTTTATGTTACTGTTTATGTAATTCAAGTAAGGTATTGGTTTTTTAACTCATTTTTCAAGCATGTATATACATTTCTAATCAGTTTGATGGAGCAATTGAACAAGTAGTATGATCGTCAAGAGAACATAGTGTTAATGGTGAATCGAACGTCTCTGACTATTATCACGAGCAATGTTTCCGCAAAGTTCAAGCTCGTTAAAAAAAAACTAGCTATGAGCATATGTTCCCCCAGAGTTCAAGCTCATTAAAAAATGATTTCAGTAAATAACCTTTGTGATTGCATTACTATCAGCTTTCGAGCCTTGGTCATGTTCTTACCATCACTTCCACTTTTTAGCTGATCATCCGCATCCACTTAATTGTTTACCATTTTGAGGAACAACTGCGATGAGTGATTCTATTAGCCATCTTCTTTATACTGCCATGATTGAAAAGTTCCAAACCTTACTTGGAACCAGCTGCTACCCAAAAATATCACTCATTCCTCAAAGACGATTCTCTTCTAAGCTCTTTTTAGACTTGTAAAATATAAAAATATTGTCGAGCAATTGGCCTCTCTATCTTGTTAAAGTAATTGGAAGTGACATCCCTCCTCTATATTTTAATCTTTTTGGACCTGAGGGATCATTACACAAAAATATCAAGTGCTTGTCTTTTTTGGCTCATTAAAGTGTTCAGAAAAGTTATCCCTTTCGTATTATTTTATTTTTTTTTGGACTTAAGGGATTATACCATGAAAAAGGATTGTTGGAGTTTCCTTTTCATCTCTTTTCAGACTCTCTAAAACTAAAAAGGACCGAGTTATGTTTGTTGTTAAACTTGTTAAAATAATAGCGACGAATTTGTCCATTACAGACAAGAGCAAGTTTCATTGTCGCTAGGCTCACTAAAACATAACGACAGGTTTTCCCGAAGGGAAAATTATAGAACAAGCATATGTTATCCTCCTCAATCTTGACAAAAATAAAGAGGTACTAGTCAGAAATGACTGTGGAAAAATTGAGAAGAAAACTTGAAGAACTTTATTGGTAGTAGGGCGCTCTTAAACATGACACTTTCACTCCATCACCATGATTGAGTCGAGTTGGACTATTTTGTTCACTGGTCATATCACCATTGGTCCTCTATACCGTCCATTTTTGGGGTTAACACTACCAATCCATTTTCAGTGTCGTCGATATGTTCAAGAGAAGTCACTCAGAGAATTCACCAACCCAACTTACGCCTCATCTGCTACAATACCTTCATGCTCCATTCTTTCATGACCACCACCTTGAACCTTGTATCATCAGATCATTTTCACCTCCACAAAATCATTTGCTCCGTTCCATGTCGTACATGTGGGATTCATTACAGCCCTCCTACGACGGGTCACTTCTTGTCGACATTAGCTCATTATCGAAGAAGTCAACTTAGGAAAAACCCTTTAAATACTTTGAAGCTTGCATGCCTCAATGGCAAGTTTCTCACTTTCGGCGATAGGTTTACATCAATGGCCTTCGACCCAAAGCTTTTACGTGTTGTTTGACATCGACTCATGTATTCACACCACATGAATTGTACTGCAATACCTTGAGGGTCATCATCATTATCAGTGATTCCTCTCACGCATGTTAACAACTTACATCATTAGCTAGTAATCGGGCAATGTCTTTCCATGTTCGACACTAGAACATCTTTTCACATGGATCGACTTGTACTTCAGGCAAAGATTGAACAAGTTTGAAGACCCTAGATTTATTTTCATCCATCCCAACTGCGATATATTTAGGAAAAATAAAGACATAAAATGAACATCATAGCTACACAGATAATCATCCAAGCCAAGGGATGATGGCTCTACTAGAACCATCAGTCTGCCACACAAATAGTTGTTTGTGCTATGTACATGAAAATGAATTTATAAAGTTGAGCATGGGAATGCCCACCTCAGCTAGATCATGAAAATATTAGGAAGATAATGTATTGTTTTGTATCTTATTACAGGTCACCTTCCAGTTTGAAAAACCTCGGATCCTCATGATAAAGCATTTCACCCGACATCAAAAGATTTCCGACCTCATGCTTTAGGGGTAACTATTATAGAGATATTTGGGCAGTGCAACCCCAATCACATATGTCCATAAACCAAGGGATTGTAAACCCCTAAAAGTGTTGTTTCATACCATAAAGGAACAAGGTCAGTTGATTACATCATTTCCCAGAAGTTCTGCCTGAAAAACTGCTCAGAGCTATTCAAAACTGGACAATACAGACTGCTCCATGTTGAGGGTGCGATGCATCTCACCTATTACACATAAAGGGTGTAATGCATACTGAAAATCCCTTCTGTAGGGTGCGATGAACGAGAGCATACAAGTGGCAGAGGCAGTTTTCTAGGTGGAAACCCAGATAATCTTCTAGAAACTGCTCATTGACACTTGCCTCTTTGAATTCACCCAGGGATGAGTAAGAGATCATGAAATCTCCAAGTTGAACCAAGAACTATCAAATAAATGACACTAATCAAAATCCTAGAAGTTGACTCACCCACCTGCAAATATCTATCTATGGATCCCTCATCTTAGAGATCCAGAGGCTGAAATTTTGTATTTTTGTAAGGAAGTGTTGTTGGTTTCTCTGTGAAACATTGTAGTGTTGGGTGATCTAGCTTTTCATGAGGTGAACAGGGCTTTCATGCTGGGAGGATGGCCCTGGGTCAGACCGCTGGGTTGTAATCATCTCTTCTATTACTTTTATCAATAAAGCTATTTGCGTTTTCCTCCATATTCTTTTATATTTCTAAATCTTGTATTGGTGTATGCATTTGTATGGTTAATATACATCTCATTCTATATTTTTTATGGTTATATATCTCGATGCTTTGATGGTATTATTCTACCTTCACTCTACAGGTGTTCTTTGAAGCGGGACAAGTGAGAAAAGAGTGGCGAAACTCTATTAAAGGGGGGAGGAAACAAGCAAGGAGCCAAGCGAATGACTGAGCTTTGTAATCTCTGCTTCTCTCTCATCTATCTCTCATAAAGGAAAACAAAAGTAACTTTTTTTTTGTTTTTTTCTAACATAGCTACCCCTCTTAGTGGGACTAGTAACTCTGAATGGACACTAGTTTTCCTGATAACAAGTGTCCGATGAAGAATGGAAGAAGCTAGATCAGAAGGCATAGAGCACAATAAGATTGTGTGTCTCATATTCAGTATTGCTGAGTGTATCAGGAAGCTACGGTGAAGGGTTTGTGGCAAAAGTTAGGGACTTTGTACCAATCTAAGTCTCTGGTGAATAAAATGTTCCTATGTAAAAAGCTGTATAACCTGAGGATGAAAGATGAAGACTCGATGAAAAAGCATTTGAATGCATTTAATACTATGGTAAGTTAATTATTATCTGTTGATATTAAAATTCCAGATCAAGATAAGTGCATCAGTTTGTTGTGTTCTTTACCAGATTCATGGGATAGTTTGGTTATTGCAATAGGTAGTAATGCAAATTCCTTGAAGTTTGATGAAATAGTCTCATCCTTGTTGACAGAGGAGATGATATGGAAAAATATGGAGAGCCGAAATGGTGATGCCTTGTTTGTACGAGGATGGTCCTAGAACAAGAAAAATATAAGTCATCGAGTGGGAGATCTAAATCTAGAGGGATATCTGAATCTCCAGGAAAAGGAAGGGCACTACAAAAGGGATTGTAAATCTAAAGCTCCTAACAAAGGAAACTGATCTGATGATGCTCCTTTTACAAAGGTGAAAACCACCATAGATGAAGGTGGGGATGTGTACCTAGCTTCTTCAAGTACACATGTATATCATGAGGCATGGTTGATTGACTTAGGTGCATCCTTTCACTTCACTCCCCATAGAGAGTGGTTCTATGAGTATGAGAAATATGATGGTGGTGATGTATTCTTAGGGGATGATAGGCTGGCTAAAATCGTTGGTCGCAGAAAAGTTAAGTTGAATTTCCGAGGTGGAAGCATTAGAAAACTTTTGGGTGTTCTGCGTATTCTTGCATTGGCCAGAAATCTAATTTCTCTAAGCAAGCTAGATTATGCAGGAGTAAAAACAGTGTTCGAGAAGGATCCCTGAAAGATGGTTTAGGGAGAATTGATATTGTACAAGCTGCAAGGTAGCACTGTTGTCGATGGGTGTAACAGTTCGTGGTTCCTGAAAGTGGAGAAGAAAATCTAGTTGTCTCTGGAGAAAAGACCATGTTGTGGCATCAAAGGCTTGGACATATTAGAGAGAAAGGCCTTTCAATACTTCATGTTAAAGGCATGGTAGAAGGTATGACTAATATCTCTCTGGATTTTTATTTCTATGAAATTGTGTATATGGGAGGCAAAATCGAGTGAGTTTCCTGTCTGGTGGTAAAAGGGTGAAATAGATATTAGAGATTCTGCACAGTGATGTGTTTGGACCTATGAAGGTTCCATCACTGGGTAAGTCTATGTACTATGTATCATTTATAGATGACTTCTCAAGGACTACAAGGATATATTTCCTTAAGAATAAATCTGAAGTCTTTGACAAGTTTAAAGAATTTAAGGCTCTCATGGAAAACCAGACAAAGAAGAAGATAAAGGAGCTCAGGACAAATAATGGTGGAGAGTTTTGCAACAAGGAATTTGAAGAATTCTGTAAAGAAGTGTAGTATAGCATGGTACAAGACTACTACATACACACCTGAGAAAAATGGAGTTGCAGAAAGAATGAATAAGACGTTGATGGAAAGGGAAAGAAGCATGCTCAGTGGTGCCAAGTTAGGACAGGAATTTTGGGCAGAGGTGGTGGAGACTGCATGTTACCTGGTCAACAAATCATCTTCATCAGCATTGGAGGATAAGACTCCACAAGAGGTATGGACTGGTAAGAAACCCTCTCTTTCACATATGAGGGTATTTGGATGTGATGCATATGTACATGTTCCAAAGGAGAAAGAACAAAGTTGGATAGTAAATCTGAAAAGTACATCCTTATCGGTATAAGGATGGTTTAAAGGGTTAGAAGCTCTAGAACCCAATAACAAGGAAAGTTGTGTACAGTTGAGATGTGGTGTTCAGAGAGGTGAAATATGTTATTTAATATGAAGTCCAACAAAAGGAACCTGAGAAGATAGAGTTTGAGCTTAAGGAGGAAGAATCAAACTCTACAATAGAAGAGGAATTAGAAGATAACGAGCCACAAAATCTAGTTGTGAGAATATGAGTTCGAAAAAGAAGGCAGCTAGAAAGGTATCGTCCATTTGCTTTCTGTTCAATTTTTCTTTACCTATTATTGATGATGATCCCAGAACTATGAAGGAAGAAGTAGATTTAGAGGATAGAAAACTCTGGAAAGAGGTCATTATTGATGAAATGGCATCCTTGTACAAAAATGAGGCTTGGGATCTAGTGGAGTTGTTGGCTGGAAGGAAACCCATTGGCAGCAAATGGGCATTCAAGAAGAAGACAAATGCAAAAGGAAAGGTGGGGAAATACAAAGCTTGGTTTGTAGCAAAAGGTTATTCCGAGCTGCAGGGAATTGATTTTGGTGATATTTTCTCTTGTGTTTCCAAGGAAGCTTCTGTTAGATTAATTTTATCTAATTTTGTTGCTTTTGATTTTGAGGTAGAACAGATGTATGTGAAGACAACATCTCTTCATGGGGGTCTAGAAGAAGAGATCTAGATGAAGCAACCTGAAGGCTTTGCAGTGAAGTGTAAGAAAGAACTGGTATGCAAGTTAAATAAGTTTTTGTATGGGTAAAAACAGTCACCAAGGATGTGGTACGAGGACTTGGCTTCACTAGAAGCAAAGAAGATCACTGTGTGAATTTAAAATTAATTGGTGACCATGTTATTTATCTGGTCTTGTATGTAGATGATATGTTGCTGGTTGGAAATGAAAAAGAAATTATCCATGATTTGAAGACCTAATTATCCTCCAAATTTGACATGAAAGATATTGGTGCTACAAACTATATTTTGGGCATGGAAATTAAAAGAGATTGGGCAAAGAGGAAGATCTGGTTAAACCAGAGGAAGTATGTTGAGACAATACTCCAAAGGTTTAATATGCAAGATAGTAAATCGGTGAAGGTTCCTATTCATGTAGGTGTGAAGTTATCTACTTAACAGTGTCCCAAGACACAAGAAGAGGAAGAGTATATACCCCGTGTTCCATATGCAAGTGCAGTTAGTAGCCTAATGTATGTAATGGTCTATACTAGACCAGACATTGCACATGTAGTGGGATTATTGAGCAGGTTTATGTCAAAACCAGGGAAGGCGCACTGGACAATAGTGAAGCGGGTTTTGTAGGTATTTTCATGGCACTAGTGATTATGGTTTGTGCTACCAACGAAGACCAATATTAGACATCGTGTTGGATATTAGTGCCTTTGTTGATGCAGACTGGGTTGGAGATATGGATCAGAGAAGATCTAAAAGTGGGTATGTGTTTAACCTATTTGGAGGTGCAGTCAGTTGGATCAGTAAGAAAAAATCTGTAGTGGCACTATCAACTACAAAGACAGAATACATGGGAGCCACTCATGAAAGCAAGGAAGAAGTATGTTTGTAGAGATTATGTTCAAGTATGGGGTTAGTACAGGGAGCTATAAGGAGAGATTGTGACAGCCAAAGTGCAATTTTCTTGGCAAAGAACCCTTCTTATCATTCAAAGACAAAGCACATTGTTGTTCAGTATCACTTTGCGAGGGATATGAGAGAAGACAAAAAGGTGTTGCTAGTAAAGGTGGACACTTTAAATAATACTACAGATGCATTGAAAAAATATGTTAGCTCTGAGAATTTCTCTTGGTGTAGAGAAACAATGGGCATTGCAAGGCTCGATAAATGACTAAGCTTTACCATGGCCCCTTGTGGAAAGAAACAAGAAGTGGGAGAATGTTGGGTTGTGTTATATTCTTTCCACGAATAGCCTCCCTAGTTAACCAGGGGGTTAGACGGGGGGTGGGAGTCGGGGCGGTGGGTTCCCCCCTTTTTGTGCTAATTCCACGTGAGGGAGTCATAGGTTTGAGGGTGGTGGTTAGCCCCTCTCTACGGGGTCCAAGGTAGCGCCCTAGGGAATGTTTTCTTTGGACCCTATATTAGGTGGCCAGACCTACCTATGGTTTTTTCCATGGTCTTCACAACATGGTTTTGGGCGTGATGGTTTTCATTCCATGGTATTGGATGCTTCGACATGTATATATATATATATATCTTGTAACATTGAAAGGAAAATAATGAAGAATCAAGCTGGTAGTCCCAGTTTTGGGATCTAGGAGAAAATTTCTGTGTATATGTGTTTTATGTGTTATGCTCTCACATTGTTTATTTTCTGTGTTTTAGAATTTTTATGCAGGTAATTTCTATATGGGGTTAAAACCTACACATAAAACAAACCTAAAAGTAGAAAGAAGCACAACACCATCAATATTTGACACATGAATCACTGCAAATCGTCACTTGTCTTTCATTCATTGCCAAAAGTTTTCAAAAAATACAATGCACTCAATGAGTATCTCTCTCCAATTTGACCAACAAAACCCTTTCTTAGCATTTTACATATTAAATATACAAAAAATATTTCATCCTCAGCCATCGAGGCAAAATTCTCCAACAAGAAACTAGTCAAATAGCTAAATACATCAAATTGTTTACCTACTCTCCATAATAGTAGGAACTAATTACGAAACAACATTTTCTACTTAATACATAACTAAACTTAGAAATTCTTATAGAAAACACTAACCATACCACCCTAAGGCTTTGTGCCACCTAAAAACATGATTAGGCAACCTTGGAGACCTAGACAATTCAGGATATCAAGTAAATATTTTTTATTATCTAGCTTCATAGCAAATGAGCCAATTTCACAACAAAACAAAATATCCCTCCATGTTCAGTATGGTCATAGCCCTCCTCTGAAAAAATGGAGAAAATGGGTATTCTTAAAATATCTTTGTGATGGTGCTGAACTTGTGAGATAGGCTTGATAGTGCTTACGGACCCCCTCATCACGTGTAGAAAACTTTCGCGACACACTTTTAAGTTTCGTAGCACGTGTTAACTATCAGATTGCCTTCAAAATTTTGAGCATATGATGGATTCCTCTAATATAAAGTGTCGGAGGAAAAAAATTAGGTGTTGTGACATCCTTATAACATCCTGCAAGACAATTAAGAACCTCAAAATTGGGTAATATCCTCATCATAAAAGACTATACAAAATGTGTAGCATATCCTTGTTGCATTTTTGTAACCCCTAACAAAACTAAATTATTTATGACTTGCTGAGTAAAAATATAAGATTTAAACCTCAGTAGCATCCTCGTGATGAAGATTTATCTTCTTGCTAGCCTCTGCTAGTATGTATAACTTTCCCTTCTTCCTCTTTCTTCCATATTTCTTGGCCTCAGGAAGTTGATGCTTTACTAATCTCAGTCTTGTCTTCAAAACCAAGTTCTAGTTATACAAACTTCTCACTTTCCTATGGAGTGGAAATGTCCACTTCAACTCGTATTCATATTTTTCAAGGACAAGTTCAACAACTTGTAACTTTTTAAACAAATTCAGTTGATCCCCTGATCATTTGTTGCTAGCCAATGTACTTGTTGTTGAACTCCTTCAAGTTGTTCCAACAATTTTTCAAACTCCTTCTACTCATGAATTACCATTTTCTATTATGGTTGAATAGTCTCCTCCATTTTCATTTTCATTTTGACAACAAACCTAGTCCTACATCTCCTTGACTGTTAAGTTGTTAGTGGTACATTTTCAACATCTACGATTTTCTTGCTTTTGTCTTCAGCAACATGTGCCAATGCTCTTTTTGATGGTTCTTTTTCACTAGGGTGGGTAGCTTCTTGTGATACTTATGCCTTAGTTTTGATTTTCTTAGTGAAAATAGGATATTATTATATGAGCTTTGTCCAACTGATCTTATGGGTCTTTAATTTTTTAATCCCTTTCATCAAATTCCATTTCTCCATGTGCACTTTTTGATATTTCACCATCTTGAATAGGTGAAAAATCTATAGGAAATATTTTGGCTAAAACTCCTATTCTCGGCCCCCTAGCCACTTTTTTTACCTTAGGTGGGAATTCAATCCTTTTGGCACTTGTTTTATCAACTAATTTTCTTTTAGTCAAAGGATTTTTGACTAAGCTAGCTGTTGCAGGTGAGGTTTCTTTAAATATAACTAATGGGGTATTTTTCTTAGTCCATTCATGTTCAGACTCTTTCTTTTGAAGTTCCATTACCACCAACAATTTAATTAATTACAAAGGAAGTAGGCTAGGTTCAATAGGACTCCCTTTTGCATGAACTCTATCAACCATTTTTCAAAGACTCCTAAATAAGTAGTAAGGGAGATTCAATTTTTTTTCTTGTAAAATTCATCGAGAGTCTTATATAATAATGGTAAACTTTACGAAACCTCCCTTCACATTTGAAATACTTTGAATCACCTCCAACAATTTACTATGGTGGTCCTATAGATAGCTCCTAGGAACAATAATGCCATACCCCTCCTGATATTGTGGTTTCGGAAAGCATTTGAAATAAACCAAATCTAATTCCATACCCTTAAACCATTCCTCACCATATAACGGAATCAAAGTGGCATAAACTATTTATTTGGATATGACTTGAAAAATTATTGCTCTAACCTTTGCGTGCAAGCCATCAAAATCCTTGGGAGACTCCTTACATGTACATTGTACCCCTAAATATTTTCACAAAACCTTAAACACCCGTCTTACTCAAAATCTACTCTAGTGACTTGGTCTGCTTTAATGATTGTAGCATCTAGTGGCTCAAATCAAACATTAACACCTCCCTTGTGCTTATTCTACTCAGGAGTTGACATATTTCGGTTTCTGCAACAGTGAATAGTGTAGGGTTTTGAAACAACTTATTTTATGAAAAAATGGAGGAATGGTGCTATGTTAAAACCCGTGATGATGACAAAGAGGAAAAAATGTTTACAAAAAAAACTAAAGAGTGTATACATTCTCAGAAAACCCTAAATACTTTCAAATTTGCAACAACTGAGAGAGAATTGAAAGGGACAATTACAACACTTTGTGAAAAATGCAGTGTTCTAGGCAATTGAGTTTGAAACAATCATAACAATTGAGTGCGGGGCCTCAATTCAATTTTAACACATTGGACAATCTACCCATGGAAACTTTGCAAAGAAAAATGCATTCTTGGCAACGAAGAAATGCATAGGATGAATATTGTGTGGTATCATAGCAGTTAGGAGAAAACACAACAAATTACAAAAAAAATGTGGTGATTATGAATCGGCTCTCTTTGCCGGTTTTGAATAGCTTTGATGGCTTGTGCATGAAACTTACAATTTATCAATTTTCACTTGAGAAAAGAGCATGGACTTTAGATTCAAATATCACTATGTGCAAACATAGCGAGGAGAAAGTGCAATGCAATAATTAGAAATAGAGTGATTCCAAAACGCAACAAAGACCTATATTGTAGGATTTATATGACTTTTCCTAGCTCACATATGCAATTTGGGGATTCATGCAACATTAATGAACAAGGATAAACTTATATTTTCACCTATGAAAGAGATTTGACCAGTGATTTCTGAGTAATGCAACATTGTGTCTAAAAACAATGCCCCTGACTGTTATACTCCTACTGAGGTCCTAACCACTCTTGAAATGACATCTAGACTAACTTGACATAACCTCAAAATCTGTGCCCAATCCTTGATCATAATATTTTTTATGTTGACCTGATCTCCATATTTAACTTAGGATAACCAAAGTTTAATGACTTGATCCCTAGACTCTTCTATAATGAAAAATGACCCCTCATGATTTCTAATTGAAATCATGACTCCATGTGACCTTATAGTTCAAACTATGGAAAAAATACTCTTTTTGGTTCAACATATTTACAATGACACTTTGACAAGTTTGACCTCTTTGTATAAAAAAACCCCTTTAGATTACGAGACTCATGAGAACAAGACTGATATTTGTAAACATAACCTCAAATGAAATAGTAATACTAACATGAATAAGATCCCTATAACATAGGACCCTAACATAGGCTCTAATGGGGATGGCATCCTCTCTGTGAGGTGCCAAGAACACAGTAGACTAGTATCCTAATCCAGTGGGAAATGGAGTCCAACTTTAACTGACAGAAAAAAAAAATAAAAAAATAAAAAAATCTGAGTAACTTGAATTTTAAATTACATATGGCGACAGTTCATCAAAATCTCAGGGTCTTCTCCTCAAGCTTCAAACTTTGGTGACAACTTCTTGAAAAATCTAAAAATCTAAATAAGACAAGTTCTTGCCCAACAAGCTTTTTGATCACACGTTTTCCTACTCTAACCTACTAAATATAGACATACAATCATACAAAATGATCCTTCCAATGAATCCAATTAAGCAAATGACCACTTGATTGAAGCTTGTATTCAACTTATCAAATATTAACATGATAACTGAAATGAACCCTTGTGTTCATGAATAACACAAAATCCACATTTACAACTACTTCCAACATGTTTGCTAAAAGGTCCTTGAAAGCATGAATGAATAGCTCTTGTTTATTCGAAATAAGGAAAATACATTCTCCACTTACAACTATTTATTTCTCTAAGTTTTCTTTTCCACCATAAAACTCATATTATGGTATGTTTCTCACTCTTCTCATGCACAAGAAAAAAACTTTGAACTTTCTTGAGAGACTGCAAATGGAATAGCTACATTATGTATAACAGGAGCGTCAAGAGTCAACCTTTCATATGCTTCAGCAAAAATATGATCTTATTTTGAAAATATTTTGTGTTTGTTATTTCAAGAGGTAGATTTTTCTAAATGAATATTTTATTTTCAAAGGGATCTAGAACAACCCTTTCCTTTTCACTACTTTCCTACAGCTTATGATGGTTAATTTGAAGCTTATCATCCTCAAAATCTATAGCTTCATGCATATCTCCTTGAGAAAATGGATGCATGAGTAATCGTTTAAGTTATTCTAAATTGAGAGTTTCTGGAGCAATATATTCAGTGGATATTTGAGAAATATTAACTTTCATGCACTCTTCAACAACTGGCGTAGTAAGACACAATTATATGTCACATACCTTTTTGATCTCATTATCTTGGGATGCATACTCATGTTGTTGAGAATAAGAATTTTCAAAAGGATTTATAATCCACTTTTCCTTAATCACTGACCCAAAAGATGAATAAATTGATTGAACGTCCATTTCCTTTTTTTATCATGTTGAATATGTTCATCAAGCACATGAGGACAAACCTATTGTATTTCTTCATCAATCTCAAGAGAATGAGCGTGAATATTTACATCAAATTCCTTATTAGTTTCATCTTCAACTATGGAAGAAATTATTTCCTATTGGGAATCCACCTGAATATCATGGAAACCATCCTCATCATTTACCATTTCCTTCTAGTATTTACAAGAATTCTCATACTCTTGATCATAAAAACACTAACAAGATTGCTGCAAATTTTCATCAACTTTTGAGGATGGAACGTGGCTCTTATCATTAAAATCCTTCTCACTTTGATTTTTATCCAAGAGAGAGGCTCCCATTTCTTCTTTTTGATCAAAAGGGTTCTCATGAAATGCTTCTATAATATCAACATGCATAAAATTATTATCTTCATAAAAACTCTCCAAGTGCTCAATAAAAAGTTTAAAATGAATGCAATAGTCTTTGACCAGCAAGAAGGAAGAATGTCATTCTTTATATATTTAAAAAAACATTCTATGAAAATATCTAAGAGAAGATAAATAAGCATTTGGAAATATTTCATACCATGATTGTCCATTTCCCTCCAAGGATACCACGAACATATTCATGAGACAATCGTCATGAAAGGAAACCTTAAGTCTATGCACATGCATGTGAAATTTGACCAAATGAACAGCAAGATTATCTCCTTTCTGATGTTTGAATTTTGGCAAATAAGCTTTCCACTCTACATGAGGCATGAATGGTACAACCTTCATGTGTCTAACGTGTTTCCACCAACAACAATCATATTTGAAACTTTGATGATCCTTCCTAGGAAAGGTGGAACCTTTCGCTCCTCGACAATGATGCGATAACGTTAGCACTCCATAAATTTCCCTAGGATGAGGAGAGAAATACCAGAGGTAACAATAAACCACTTTTAGGGTAGATTCTAGCCTTTCTAGTCTTGGAAAGGGCTCTCTCACTTAGTTTTTTGAATGATCTAATATTAGGCTAGGTATAGAGTTCAATTAGTTGTGTTTTTTCAAAAAGGTTTTGGTAAGAAAGGAGACAGGTCCATTGGGCATGAAGTCATGTCAAATTGATTATTTGTCCAGTGATATGATGAAGAGAGAAAGGTTTTTTTCCACATGGGAAAGGTAGGAAGTCTTGGTGATGCAATCAAGTTAAATCATTGTAGGAGGGTGAGTGTAAGAAAGGTGAAAGAAAACACTTAGAGAATTAAGACTATAAATGAATTCTAAATGTTTCTTTGAGAGGCAAACACATACTACTTGGGAAAACTAAATCAAAGCACCATCAGGATGAGTTTTGACTTAAGCATCTGATTCTTCCAAGCACACAGACATACATTAAAGATATGTAAAAACATAAGAAAAAATTACTAGTAAAAATAAGCACAACACCATCAAGATATGGCACATGAATCCCTGCAAATCACCTTATGTCTTTCATTCACTAAAAAACGTTTTCAGAAAATGCAATCCACTCAAGGAGTCTCTCTCTCCAATTTGAACAAAAAAACCCTTTTTTAGCATTTTACATATTATATATATCAAAAATATTCCGTCCTCAACCATCCATGTTGAATTTTCCAACAAGAAACTAGTCAAATAGCTAAATACATCAAATTGTTTACCTACTCTGCATAAAAGTAGGAACTAATTGCCAAACACATTTTTCTACTTAATACATCATTAAACTTAGAAATTCTTATAACAAACACTAACTATACCATCATAAGGTGTTATCCCACCTAACAACATGATTAGACTACCTCGAAGACCCAAACAATTTGAAATATCAAGTAAATAATGTTGACTATCTAGTTTTGTAGCAAATGAGTCAATTTCATAGCAAAATGAAATAACCCTCGATGTGTTGTATGGCTGCATCCCTCCTTTCAAAAAATGTATCAAATGGGTATTCTTAAAATATCTTTGTGATGGTTTTGAACTCCTAAGATAGGCTTCACAATCCTTGTATACCTCCTCATCACCTATAGGAAACTTTCGCAACACACTATTACGTTTCGAAGTACCTATTAACTTTCGTAACGCCTTAAAATTTTTGAGCATATGATAGCTTCCTATGATATAAAATTTTGGCGGAAATAAGAAGGTCTTGTGGCATCCTTATAAAATCCTGCAAGACAACTAAAAACCTCAAAATTGGGTCATTTCCTCATCATAAATACTATACAAAATGTGCAGCAAACCCTTGTTGCATTTTTGCAAAATCCATCAAAATTGAACTATTTATGACTTGCTGAGTAAAAAGAAAAAATTTAAACCCCAGTTGCATCCTCCTGATGAATAGTTACCTTTGTGCTAGCCTCTACTAGTAGATATAACTTTCCATTCTTTCTCGTTCTTCCAGATTTCTTGGCCTCAATAAGTTGTTGCTTCAGTAATCTGAGTCTCCTCTTGAAAACGAAGTTCTGGGTATACAAACTTATCACTTGCCTATGCAGAGGAAAGTTCCACTTCAACTTTTATTTAAATTTTTCAAGGACAAGTTCAACAACTTGTAATTCTTTAAACAAATTTAATATATCGCTATGATCTTTTTATGCTAGCTAATCTACCTACTCCTGAACTCCTTCAATTTGTTTGAACAATTTTTCAAACTTCTCCTCATCAAATACCATTTTCTATTCTGGTTGAATAGTCTCCTCCATTTTCATTTCCATTTTGGCAGCAGACCTAGCCTTAGGTCTCCTTGATTATTAAGTTGTCACCTGCACATTTTCAACATCTATGATTTGTTTTCTTTTGTCTTTAACATCATGTGCCAACACTCTTTTTAATGGTTCTTATTCAATGGGTTGGGTAGATTCTTATGATACTTTCTGCCTTAGTTCTCTATTTTCTTGCTACAAATAGGCTATTGTTAGATGAGATTTATCCAACTAATCTTGCAAGTCTTTCATTTTCTGATCCCTTTTATACACTTTTATTTCTCCATCTGCACTTTCTGATATTTCACTAGCTTGAATATGTGAAGAATCTATAAGCAACATTTTGGTTGAAGCTCTTGTTATCAGTCCCCTGGCCACTTCTTCTACCTCTGATGAGAAGTCAAGCCTTTTTGCACTTCTTTTTTAAACTAATTTTCTTTTAGTCAATGTATTTTTTAGGAAACTAGCTATTGTAGGTGAGATCTACTTAATTGGAACTGATGGGGTATTTTTATTAGTCCTTTGGCTATCAAAGGTTGTGTCATCCACCCTCAAGAGATAAAAAATTATTGCCATGACTTCTTTCTTGTCAATTTCCTTTATCCCCAACAATTTAATTAATGAGAAATGAAACATACTAGGTTCAATAGGACTCCGTTTGGCTTGAACTCTATCATCCATTTTGCAAAAGACTCCTAAATAAGTAGAATGGAAGATTCAAAGGTTTTTTGTTGTAAAATGTATTAGGAGTCTTATATGGGATTAGTAAACTTTACTGAAGCTTCGCTCACATGTGAAATACCTTCGAATGACCTCCAACAATTTACTTTGGTGGTCCTATAGGTAACTCCTTGAAACATCACGTCCATACCCTTCTTGCTATTATGATTTCAGAAAGTATTCAAAATGAACTGAATCTAACTCCATACCCTTAAGCCATTCCTCACCATGTAAAGGAATCTTAGTGGAATCAACTGTTGATTAGGCTATGACTAGAAAAACTAGTGCTCCAACCTTTGCTTGCAATCCATCAAAACCCTTAGAAAGCTCCTTAGTCTCCTATACGTTGTACCCCTAAATCTTTTCACAAAACCTTAAACACCCCACCTGCTCAAAATGCACTCTGATGCCTAGGTCTACATTAATAATCGTGATATCTTATGCCTCAAATTGAACAACAACACCTCCCTTACACTTCTTCTAATCAAGGGTTGACATATTTTTGTTTTTGTAGTAGTCAATAATATAGGGTTTTGAAACAACTTGTTTTATGCAACAGTGTGGGAGTGGTGATATTTTAAAACCTCTGATGATGACAAAGAGGAAACAAGATTTACAAAAAAACTAATGAATGCAAAATTTTGTCAGAAAACCATGAAGACTTGCAAATTTGCAACAACTTTGTGAAAAATGGACAGTCGCAACACTTTGTGAAAAATGGACCGTTCAAAGCAATTGAATTTAAATGAGCATAACCACTGAGTGAGGGGCTTCAATGAAATTTCAACACATTGGACAATATACCTATGGAAGCTCTGCAAAGAAGGATTCATTCTTTCCAATGAATAAATACAAAGGATGAATACTTTGTGGTATCACATCAGTGAGGAGAAAATGCAACAAATTACCAAAAAACGCAGTGATTATGAATTGGCTTTGACAACTCGCGGATGCAAATTGTAATTTCTCATAGGTAAGGAAAATATGATTCAATTTGCGCTTGAAAAAATAACTTGGACTTTGGATTGAAATATCATTGTGTGGAAACTTAGCGAGGAGAAAGCGCAGCGCA
Source organism: Pinus taeda (assembly GCA_000404065.3). Taxonomy (NCBI): domain Eukaryota; kingdom Viridiplantae; phylum Streptophyta; class Pinopsida; order Pinales; family Pinaceae; genus Pinus; species Pinus taeda. The sequence goes on along the minus strand of APFE030453296.1, from coordinate 45,033 downwards.
ATAATCAGAAACACAGTGATCCCAGAATGCAAAGAAGATTAAATTACCTATCTTACAAGTCTTCTATGGCTTTTTCTAGCTCACACATGCAATTTAGGTATTCATGCATCATCAAGGAAAAAGGATAAACTTAGTTTTGCACTTGTGAAGGAGAATTCACTAGAAGTTTGTGAGTAATGCAGTGCTATGTAGAAATGTTGCGCCCCTGCCTCCTTTGCGTAGTAAAGAAACACATGCACATCATAGCTTCCAATGGAAATGAATAATAAGAGAGCGATGTAGAATGAAAAGTGAAGCTCAAATAACCTTCCAAAGCGGTCTAAAGTGGAGTTGATGGTGAAAAAATTGATTTGAAATCATGACGATGAAATCTGTAGCTCTTCTCTTGGAAAACGTAATCCTTGAGGAAAAGGAAACTAACTATCCTCATGACCATTGTATTCCTGCTAAGGTCATAACCACTCTTGAAATGACATCTAGACTAACCTCACATAACCTCCAAATCTGTGCCCAATCCTTGATCATGATTGTTTTGATGTAGACTCGATCTCCATATTTAAATTATGATAACCATAGTTTGATGACATGATCCCTGGACTCTTCTATAATGACAAATTACCCCTCATGATTTTCAATTCAAATCATGACTCGTTGTGACCTTATAGTTTAAATTTTGGTAAAAGGGTTTCTTTGTCTCAACATATTTACAATGACACTTTGGGAAATTTGACCTCTTTGTACAAAAAAAACCCCTTAGACCAAGACACTCATGAAAACATGATTAATATTTACAAACATGACCTCAAATGAAATAGTAATACTAACATGACCAAGATCCCTATAACATAGGACCCTAACATCCAACAATGATTTTTTTAATGTGGGAATTCTCCCCTACAATTTTGTTTCTAACCAATATGATATTTACTTCTTTTTCACAAGACATAATTACTACATACACTATATATTTATTTTCTATTTAGGAACAATTCCAACCAAGACATTCATTGTAAGTTGAACATTATTTAATACCTACATTAAACCCAAATTTTAACTACGTCTCATCATACTGGTATATTTGATTTTCTTTCCCTCTTATGACCCTCCTCTAAATTTCAAAGTTTGTTCAACACAATATTCATAGTTATTCCTTTTAGATAGAACCTATGTTCCTACAACAGTACATATTTAATATATTTGTCCTTCACAACACGTGGTTAGTCGATCTGCATCATTCCTACTATATGATTACTTATATTCATAAACACATATATTCATAAACAATGTTTAACCTACACTTATCTGAGAACTTTATAAAAAAAGGTTAAAGGCCTCCACGTTCCACTCAACCTTGAACCAATTATTCACTCGTTCCCCTCAAGCTATCCCGAAAACATCAATAAAAATAGTATCACAGTAGAAGTTCATTATCTATCTTTGTACCTTATGAACCCTTAGCAGTTTCCTCCCGAATTCTCTAGGTTCTACTAATCTTTCTCTCCCTGAGTGCTAATTCTTTTCAAGAGGTGTCTTTATCACCCACATTTGGGCTAATCTCTCATGTTAGCCTTTAATTTTTTTCCTAGGAGGATTAATAACTTAATATAATTTCATAATTTCATCTTTCCTAAATAGTGTTTATATTATAATATTCATGACATGTCATTTACTTTCTGTTAATAAAAAA
>APFE030453296.1:28026-39906 GCA_000404065.3 Pinus taeda | reverse complement strand
TTCAATAATAAACCACATTGAGTGGTAACATCCTCATTAATTGTACACTCAAATTATATTTTAATATTCAATTTATAACATTATAATATCGCTACACCTCGCTACCACACTCGTTGGAAAACGAATAAGCAGTACATTTTCCATTTGTGAGATAGAAAGGGACAAATACTCGTAGCCTTAAACATTTTGTCCTCAAGTTATCGATTGCATTGTGATAATTAATTGTGTTGATAAATAATAGTTAACTAATTAAAAATAAACAATGTTATATATGAAAATATGGAAAACACGCTTAATTAACGGGTTATAAGCAAATAAAGCATAAAATTGAAAGTGTGGAGTGGATAATTAAAAACACATGAAATGAAAATTTCATGCATAATCGATATGATGTTATGTTATATATTGGTATTATCAACCTGAGGAATGTTAATAGCTTATATATTGATATTATAAACTTGTGGAAAGAAATCTAAAATTACTTTTTCACTTAATGTCATTGACTATGTTAGAGATGTTAGTGATTTCTAGGTTTTATGTCATTGGTTTTATGTAATTGACTATGTTAGAGATGTTATTGATTTTTAAGTTGTCATATTTATATGTGTTATATGTACATTTTTTGTTTCCCATTCTTAAAATTATTTTGGAATTTAAAAAAGGTAAATGATGGGATTAGATTTAATATTAAAGCGTAATTCACTATAACCAAAATGGTGGTAAAAACATGCATGGTAATTTACTTTAATTTAGTGTTTTGTGTAACTATTAAAACAATGTCATTTTATCTATTTATTATGATTATTTAGTAACATATTTTAATTTCCTTTGAATTCTTCTCCAGATACAAAGTGTATCTGCTATGTAGGCATTTTTTGCGTAACATTTTTCAAATTATGAGATTTAATTTGGTTTTATCTCATTAAAATTTAAAACATTGATTACATACTCAGCAAGATCCACACGCAGTAGTAGTCCCTGCCGAGCTAAAAAACAAATAATAAAACATACCAGATTAAATATTGATAAAATTACCGAATAATTACCAACCTCTCTAAAAAGAAATTCTCTTGGGGTTGACACAATGTATCACAGTTGTGGCAAGTGAGCGGAAATTTTAATTTTACCAGAGTAATTATCACAATAGAAAAAACAATTCAAATCCAGACACTTTGTTTATATTGATGTATGAAAATTCTGCAGGAAGGAAATTAGCAGAAAATGCAAGTGGTAGATAAATACATCTTTCTGGAAAATCAAAACGAAGAATATGAAATAATGTTTTGTCATGTGTGAGGGCAAGGGGAAGAATATGAATTATAATATGAATTATAGGGCTTCTTTCTGTTCCCTTAGCTTAAAAACATAAGTCACCTATGGAAATATAACATTTAATGTTTTGGGTTAATGCTCACTTAAAACTTAGCATTAGTTTATGCATCGGAGGAAAACCACCTCCACATAATTTAACCAAACTTTATATGCATCCCAGAAACCCAACTTTGGTTATCTTAATTTGAATACATAGAAAAATGAGAAGAATGCAATAAGGCTTCAAATTTGGTTATCCAATCAATTTAATATTAAATAATTTTAAATATGTCATTTTTAAGGAAAACTTTGGATAAATACAGGAAATAAGATGTATTTTCAATGGTCAACTCAGATTAATAGAGAATGAATGCTCTTTCCAACACTATAGTCCCTAAGGCAGGGACTAATAAGTTTGATAGTATGGACTTACATATCATATCAGTAACCATTAGCTCTCTTACTCTCAAATTTTTATATTTCAGTTACCTAGAAATTGAGGATTGTTATCTTTTGTGCATTGTTTAGTGAAGTTAATGATATTGAAGCTATGTTGGTGCAATGGTTATATTTTATTGAAACAAAGCTTCTCATAAACTTGGCTAATGTAAATATTTCCTTACAACTTTCTTTTTCCTAAAAACCTTTATAGAAATTGATTGACATAAAACCTTGTCCAAGTGTCATGCTAATCTATGGGAATAAATTCAAACATTATATTTAGATTAGTTTTAGATTAGTTTTAGCATTTATATACTTATAAACACATTATAAACACATTACAATATCTAGGAAGCTAGGCTAGATTGGTTGGTCCCATTAAAATGAGACTATGTGCTAAAGTCAACTAGCAGAGGTTAAGGTCTAGAATTCTAATTTAGAAAAAAAAATAAAAGACTAATTTATAAAAGCATGAAATAAAACTTTTGAAAGCACACTAATGTAATTACACTTAATGTAAGGCGCACATACACAAAAAATCTATTCAATGATAAGGTATGCACTAGTGTCCCAAAGATACAATGTTTGACTCCTCGTCTTTTACACTATCATGCTTGATTGATTTTCAAGTATTCACATTGAAATCAAATTCTTGAAAACGAAAATCATAGGAATTGAAAACAATGTTTATTCAGGTCTAGTTTGATAGATTGTGAATACACTAAGACATTTTCCACTTAAGAGAGAAAGGAACCAACACTTTTCCTAATCTTTTACTCAACCCAACACTAGTTGAGAAGCTAAAAATGCACTTCCACTTGTGAAAGAGAAAGGGATAGAAATTCCCAATCTTTTACTTAACTCATTTGGATTAGTTTTTCTGAAAGCCATTGGCTAATATACGAAAGTATGAACTAATATAAAAAAGAAATAACTATGACACCTTGGTGAGAAGCTAAGAATTCAGTAAGGCATTTTCTATCTATGAGAAAGTAAGGGACAAACATTGTGTAATATGCCTAGAACCTGCATATTAATATTGAACGTTTGGCATTTATGATAAATTACGTGGGAAATATTATTACGTTAAAAATAAATGCATGAATGCGTTAATATTATGTGCCAAAAATTAATGGTCTAATTAGTTAATGGTAATCAACCAATTAGTAATGTATACGATAAAGTATCCATTATAAAGAAGGTCTTTAATCGAATTACAAGAAAGCCAAAAGAAAAGTGGAAACATAATGAGAAGTGACATACTTAATTCCTTTGGAGACAATTCCAGGAGGAGGAGGAAAATGTTTTTTACGTTCCGCACATCGGATGCCCTTTAGGAATTTAAAGGGAAACTGGATTTTATGACCAAACATCACCTGTATGGGCACTAGATTAGTAAAGATGAGAAGGTACTGCTATAGATTATTGTAAATATCTCTAGCACGTGATATAACTAAGCCAAACATGGAGTAATGTCATTCCTAAACAGTTTGAGGGAATTATTCATGAGGGGAAAATTGCATTGGGGAAGGGAAAGTATTATCTCAAGAAAGATCTATTATCTTCCGTGCTCTCTAATATACATGACAACGAGAACCGTCATTGTTACAAGGATGTGTTAAGAGGAATCATCAATCCAGCAAGGAGACAAGTAAGCGAAGTGGATTTTCTCAGCCTCTGCAGGGGTAGAAGAAGCTGGATTCGAGGCATTTTTTTTATTATCAAAAGGGCCCTCTTTTGTCTTTTTTTGCCACATGTCGTACATGAAATAGTGGAATCCTATTTTCCCAAGAGTTCCATTGTCATCACATCTTGTGCGAAAAAGGAATGGGTATGCAAACTCTGTTTTCCCTTACTGTTGCATGGTAATTTTTAATTAGTTACTACATTGCCATGTAGGATCCTTATTGTAGGAAATTTATATGTAGTATGGAAGCTAACTTCATAGATATGGTTTTTGCATCGGTAAATACTTTTGCAATAGGTCAATTCAATAGTAAGTTTATAATCGTTTTTACATTTATAATAAGAGTTGTTTTCTATCAATGCATTTGCAATTTTGTAATTGTATGCCTTTATTAAATGAATTTGGAATATGGATAAATGGGTGAGATTTTATATATGTATCCATTTGTATGATGCATTTAAAATATAAAGAAAAGGATGACTTGTGTATGTTGTTATGTAGGAAATAACAAGAATGGTTTTGTATTAGAAGAAATAAGTAGATTATTACTCATGGTTTTTAATAAGAAGAATAACTAGAAAACATTACCATGGTTGTGCAAATATATTCCCATTTGGATTAAATGTACTAAAAGTGTTGTTTGCAAATAGTAATTAAGGTATTGCATGTGTTAAATAGTTATGGTTATGTCCTTGATGATGATTGTAAAAGTAAAATAATAGTTATGGAGAATGACTTTTACTTTTATTTATGCATGTGAAAGAAAGTGTTTTCATGCAAAGATGTACCATAATCTTTTGGGTTTATAAAATTTGATATTTCAGGAGTTACAGGTACTCATGGCATTATAGTGTTTGGTAACAATAGTGTTTGGAGCGAAGAATCTTGAATTTCACAAATAATTGAGAGATTTTGAATTAATCTCTTTTGTAGTGAACAGAAGATGGATTATAACTAATACTCACAAATAATTGAGAGATTTTGAATTAATCTCTTTTGTAGTGAACAGAAGATGGATTATAACTAATACTATTGTAGGCGATGAGGAAAGTATATATAACTATTGTTACATGTAGAGTGAAATATCATCATGTGTAGGTCAGAATGGGAAACTTGGTTTACTAAGTTATATTTTCAAATTCTTATGGTGTGACAATGGTGATGCAGGACGACTAATAAGGTTATTGCGATAAACAACCATGCCACAAACACATTATTCTCTAAGAACTAATGGGTTATGTGTTTGAGAAACATCACAACATGTCTAGTATATGGACCTCTAGTTAATAATGCTTGGACGAAAAATGATGTTTCTTTTGTAAAATTTCCATAATATACAAGGGACAAACTCCCTTGTTTCCATTGAGTAAGGGGTGAACTCCGTCACAAAACATTTAATAAAATAAATGTTTGCTAGCTTTTCCCTTCAAGGTTTCAAGGGTAACATCAGTGTTGCTTTATGTTCTTTCGTATTTGGTTATCTTGGTGATATTGTTATCTTGCATGAAGTTAGAAATTAAATCATTCATCATAATATATCATTAACTAAATGATGTTAATGATGAAAACATATGGTGGACTACATTGTGGTAGCAAGTTACATTCATGATTTTTTATTTATGAAGTTTGTTATTCCATTTATATGGTTACTTCACTTAATGATTGTGGTTATATCATTTTTTATCAGTTAAGGAGTATGTGATAAGACATTCATTGAATGTTACATGACTCTAAAACTTGTAATAAATTTTAATCTTGTGTATTTTATACGAGGTATACCAAGGGATATTTCAAGTGGTATCAGAGGAGAGGTTGCATGAATGACACCTCTTAGGTTCCATGAGAATGAGAAGTATATGTATAATACCATTAGATGATGCTTAGGTACGATATTAATGAAATTACATTGCAGCGCATGCAGTAGACTACATTTATTGTGAAATGTAAGATAATGCTAATGGATGTGTTAAAGAATGATAATGTTAATGACTGCTTTGAAGAATAATAATGTTGTATTGAGTTCTCACGTTGAGAAGTGGTAGTTTGAAATTATGTTAAAATTGTTTATAATTAATTTATTGACAATATTGAACACTCAGGGAGTAAATAGTGATATTGTGGATTAGAATTCACTACTAGGCTTTGTATCCATAGTCTTACTATAATGTTTAATTATGCATTAATGCTTGGAATTGTGATGAATTTCATACAGTTTTTGGGAAAGAATGAATGTATGCATTTCTTTGTCAATAATGAAAACAATGTGATAGTGAAAGAATGTAGAAGGAGAGGAGTTTCCCTTGATGTTGTTGATAACACACTAGAATGTTTAAAAATGCATTAAATAACCCTCTTGAATGTTGAGAATAAGAAATGAGTCAAGTGGTAGGTATTATGTATTAAATGGACACTTACTATGACCATAATGGATAAAAGTTGGTGATATCTTGTTGTACAATTACTTTGAATGTCGATTGAGTTTACAATAATTTTGTGGCTTCGACTATTTGGTATATTACATACCCTCCTATGAATTAGCATTGTTATAACAGCTCTAGTAAAAAATCCATGTAATAAAGTTAATAAAGAAAAAATAATAATTGATTTCATGGGACACATATTCCAAGTTTAATGTTGGGCAAAACAATAGTGATGGGGATCACTTGTCATTAATTAATGGCTATGGAAATTGGAAAAGGCAATGGCAAAGACTTTGGAAAGGAAACATGGCATTAATTTGGCATTTTATTTATGAAATTAATGGAAATTAGGAGAAAAGGAAGGTGAAAGTGCACAAACTACACGTGACGAGGAAAATGAAGGAAAATAATGGAAAATGAAGAACATAGAGGCCCCAATGATAAAAACCCTTGTGAGGATCAATTCATGGATTTTTTTCATTTTTATCTTGGATATCTCTCTTTTATTCTCTCACTCTCTCATACTCATGGATACTGAGAGTTTTATTTGAGAACTCTTGGAGGAGTGTGTCATACTTGGGATTTGGAGCAAGAAGGAAAAAAGAAATAGGAAAGCACAACAAGACATTAGAATCAATAACTACAATAGGTTTTACTTGCAAGTACTGAGTTGCATGTATAATTTCCTTGCTAGTTTCGGCATGCATGGCACATGCATGTGGTTTCTTGGTTATGATCAGTCATTGACATGGAGTATTTCTAGGGTTAACAATGGTTTTTCATAGCCTTGACCTTTCCTATATAGACATGATGTTGAGGGTTTCTTTCCTTTTGTTTTCTAGCTGGTCCTCATGTTCCTTATGGTTGTGGGTTGATTTACTAGTTCTTGGAGCCTTCACTGGACAAACGTTCTGGAAGCATTGTAACAACTTAGGTTGAGTTACTAGTCCTAGAAGCCTTGCTTGGAAAAAAATATTTGGAGCCCTTGGTGGGTTGATCTAGTAGTCCTGGAATCCCTGGTTGGACAAACACTCTAGAGCTCGCTAGTTGATGTAGGTTGAGTTAGTAGTGCTGGAACCCTTGGTTGGAAAAAACACTAGAGCCCTGGACATCTTGGGTAAAGCCTGATTTGGTGATGATTAGTGATGTCTGACTATGAGGTGGAATTGTTGGTTCAGGGTTGAGGTGGCTGGCCTATGGAAGCCCTGGTTTGGCTTATTTTATTTATTTCATGAGATCCCACATTCATGCTTGGAATGTGGCACAGGCGTGATTGGCTGACAAATATATTTTTTTTTAACCCAATCTATGGTCAAGTGTTATGCTGAAGTCCCTCAATTTCTTGGATTTTCATATGTTCATAAGCACTCCTTTTCATTTTTTATTTTCATAAGTAAACGTGTTGATCATTATGTGGCTTGAATAATTGTTCATCATTGATATATTTCTAGTTATATGTTGGTTATGAGCATGTTTTATGATAATCTTGATATATGGATCTCATAATGTTTTGGTTAGTCAGATCGATTCCTTTTACTCAAATATTTGCATTAGTGGCCTTATATTAGTGTTATTTATATTTTCTAGAAGTTTCATAAGTTCTCGGTAGTGGCCTGAGTCCTGGCCCTCAAATAGTGGCACAAAACCTCGTGTTGTTGGAACAAAACCTGAAAAAAGCCAAAGTTTCATGCATTCCTTATGGGAATGACTGGAGGATCTCATTAGCATGCATGGCTTGTCATGGGAGTGACTGGGGGTCGAGATCAAAGAAACATCAAGTTGTCACAAGGGTTAGGCACTTGGAAGGGTTAGTTATATCTTGAAAGTTCTATGGCTCTTGAGTAAGGTGAGATTGTTTTTGTCTTATTGATTCAACTTCCTTAACTTTACTTGGGGAGTTAGATCATATCATACTAACTTTTCATCACATGTTTACCCTAGTGGACGAGTTAGCTTGGGTAAATGTGGAAGGAGGGTGTTACAATTGTGTGACATGAATTTTGGTAATTGCAACACTAACAAATTGTATGTGATATTATAAGAACCTATTATACTTATCTCTAAAGGTATATTGAAATAAGTTTATTGGAATATGCATCATTCAATTTTTGTTAAGATTGTTACTAGATTTGTAAACAATTTGATAGTTGTAGTTCATACTAATGTTATTTATTATTGGATTAATGGTGATAATACATTTTTTTAATTGGGTGTTTGATTGATTTCTAAATTGCTACTAGTATTTGTTATTATCACTTAGTTTGTAATGGTAAATTAGTATCCTTGTATGTTTAAATTTTTTATGTGCTTTATGCATATTAAGATAGTATGCAAGGAACTATGATGTCTACGGAAGTGGATATTTGTTTAATCATTCATAAACATTATTTTAAATTCTTGAATGTTGTGAGTAAGTTAGATCATGATAATAGTATCCCTGATAGAAGGTGACTAATTTTATAGAAATGCATTGTTATGTCAAAAATAAAGGAAAAGGGTTGTGGTCTCTTACATGAACATATATAAATGGTAATTGGTGTGATAAGAGCAGTAAAGATTATTTAATAATTTAATAATGTATTGTCCAATAATGGGAACATATGCAATGGAATACAATATGTATGTTCTACAACTTGATGATAAAACTAGTAGTATCCATGTGTTATTGTTTACATTGATTGTTCAAACTTGATACATGACAATGTGAATTATACAATTTGATGTTTCAATGGTGGTCTTAGTGTTAATTTTTAGAAGATTAGTGATAAATTCCAATCATGGGAATAGATTTCTCTTTCCGAGAGGACTAATTTTCACTGTTTAAGTGCTCAATTTAGACAAGGGAAAGTGCATTTTTTAAATAAATCCCACGTGCATATTTGCTCACGTTGGCCCTAAATAAAATTTGAGACTCTTTGAAGCCTATAAATACATGTGACCTCAACCTCATTTGCACATATTTATGGATCATTCTTGTATTTTCTTCTTTGGTATGGCTTGCACATGTCCAAGGGAAGTTTGTAGAGATTGGTTTCCATGAGTCGAAAATTCCAAGGTTTTCAGCTCGCATCTATGTTCTTAGGGTTTTGAGTCTCAGCCATAGCCATGTCATGGAGAAATTTCAACTACATCCTTAGGAACTTCATGGACAAATTTCAATTGAAGCCTTTCAGTCACATGCATGACACATCTTCCCTATGACTGGGACCTAAAGGTTGAATTTTCCAGTTGATCAAAGTTTTCTCTCGTTGGCCACAGACTTCGACAGTTGACTATAGACACTCAGAATTGACTACTCATTCCTAACTTAGGGTTTTGGATTATTGGCATAATTGGTTTCATCTCATGGAAATTTTCTAGTTCATTTTGATGGATATGTTTATTCTTATGGATGATTGTACTCTCTCTTCATTGAAAAATTCAATGACAATCTAATAAGAAGAATAATTTGAAAGGGTTTCCCCATGGTGCATTTTACCTTTGTCTCTGACCAATCCTGGTATCTCTATGTGTGAATATTTTTTTTCTATTTTTCCTTTACGTTCCACTACATTGATGATGATATTGTTATTTCTACATAGTTGCATATGTTGTTCAATACTAATGTAGCTTATAATAATGTTATAATGTTATGGGGTGAATTTAACATGGAAATAATTGAATGCATTTGTGAAAGAAAAGAACAATATAGCCCTTAAGAAAAATTAACATGGATCCAAAGTTGGGTTGAATAAAATCCATTAAGATCACCCCTAAGAAGACACCTTTCATGGAATCAAGAGAAGATGGAAGTGACCTAAAATACGTCTAGGGTTTGAAGGAAAGCCTCGAAGATCTGGTTATTATCATTTGATGGATGACATAAGGTTAGGGTTTGGAAGAAACCCTGAGATAAAATGATTGCTTGAGTTTTACAGTTTTGAATCACAATCAATGTCAAGATGTTGTAAGCTTGTGTCAAGGTTGATGGCCTTGGTTTTTAATGAAGTTGATGGTAATATGGACAATGGATATTAATGACTCTTGAAGGTTGGCTCAAAAGGGAGAGCTCACATGTCATTCAGATAAGTACCTTTTTAGATTTATGTTACCTCTTTATGTTTCTATTATTTTTTATGATTATTTTTATTATGTATTCTTGCATGAACGTTGTAGTATGTGGTTACTTCTAACCTCCTAATGAGATTGGATAAGTGGATCCCTCAAGAGGATCATCTAATGTGTAGGAAAGGAAATCTAGTGTAGGAAGATAAGAGCTAGTGGAAAGTTGGCAAAGTCCTATGCATTACAAGTTGTAAAGTTACATGAATACTACAAGATATGTTCCAACCTCAATATTTGATGGAAACATAAGCCCTAAGGTATGAAAAAATGTAAAAGTAAGTTTGATTCAGTTGTATCTTAGGATAACTATAAAATTGACCACCATAAACCATCTAAAATAGTTTAGTGTACTTGTTCTATTTTTCCAGCATTTTTACGTAGACTGGTTAGAATTTCATGTTTGAGCTATGTTGGAAACCCCATATTCCATATTTTTTTCAATTTACTAATGAAAATGGATTCTACAAAATATTAAAATTACAATATTTTTAAGAACTTTATTCTCAAAATTTAACTTAATAATAAATAATATTAATAATTAAATTTTTCCATATTAATAAATATTCTATTTTTTCTTTTTTCTTTATTATGTGTCAATTTTTATTTATAAATTTTTAATATATGATTAATTTATATATTTTAAGATCTAAATTTTCAACACTATTTTTCTTGAGTTAATTATTTCTTATGTCAATAAATATGTTTATTTTAGAATAGACTTTGCATAATTTTAATTAAATAGTAATTTAATCTCTATGGAATATTTTAAAGTATTGTTAATGGTTTACTAAAATTAAAAATTGAGATTTATCTATAATGTAGTTATTGTTGATATGAGGTTGCATCATAAAGAAATAGATTTATTTAATTTAATAGTTCACATGTTTCTAGTAAATAATTTGGTCTCCTTCCATGATAGGCAGATGTTAAAATCATTAAATTCACCAATTGCACAATGTATTGTTGAGCATTCAAGGCATACAAAAATAATTGGTGATGATGATGGTCAAATGGAAAGTGAAGTTTTGTTATGTCGTGGTCAATGTGTTATGTTGAAATGTAATTTGTGGGTTGAAGTTTGCTTAGTGAATGGTGCACTTGGTTATGTGAAGGATATATTTTATGCTCCTACCTCTAACCCACCTCAGCTTCCAATGTTCACAACTGTTCTTTTTGATAAGTATGTTGGTGTTCCATTTGATGCAAGAAATCCAAACATTATACCTATCAAACTAGTGATAAGAGGAAATCGAAAGAAAATTCATTTGAAGATGGTATGGGCTCTTACAATCCACAACTCATAGGGGCTGAATTTAGAACGAGCATCAATTGATATCGTGAATAAAGAGAAGCAATGTTTAAGCTTCACAATGATATCAAGAGTGAAATCAACAAATGGTTTACGCATTTCACCGCCTTTCTTGTTTCACCACCAAGATGAAAGATAGTGCATATGTTACAATTAGGAATAAAGAAGAGGAGTGATTGAAGTCCATATTGTTGTGACATGCAACTAATAATAATGTGCCCTATTATAAAACATTTTTTTAATTTATTTTATTGCACTCTTTATTTGCTTTTAATATAACAATGATTTTCATATATTAATGAGATGATTACATTCATCATATTCATAGTAATATTTGCGAAAGTTGTTTGCATTGTTTTTTATGTTCTTCAATTTAACTTTTTTTTAAAGTGGTTATTGCTCTTTTGTTTACAATGAACCATTCACACATAAACAACTAGTTATATGAGCCAATCATTAAAAATACATTTAATGATTGGTTCATATTGAAATTAATATGGTGAATTCATATTATATCATGAAATACAAAATTTTTTGCTAAATTTTATAAATATTAATATTACCAATGATATCGAATATTAATGAAAAAATTGGGCACCATATCGAAA
>APFE030453296.1:0-18500 GCA_000404065.3 Pinus taeda | reverse complement strand
AATAGTGTCCACTCGGAGCTGCTATTCCCACTAAGACTGGTAGCTATCTTAGAAACAAACAAGTAAAGTCTACTTTCGCTTTCCTTTATGAAAATAGATAAGAGTGGAACAAAGGAGACCAACCTTAGTCTTGTGCTTGGTTTGCTTGTTTGATTCCTCTCCTTCCTGATAGAACTTTGCCGCTTCTTCTTCGTCTGCCCAACTTCAAAGAGCACCTGTGGAATCAAAGAAACATACTACTATTGAAGAACAAAGAACTATATTCATAAATAACATAGAACCAGATATGTGTTAACCATACAAATGCATATATAATGAAACATACAAGAATATGGAGGAAAACATGAATTGCTTTATTAAGATCAAGAGTAGCAAGAGGATTACAACCATATGTTCTGACCCAGCATCATCCTCCAACAAGAAAGCCCTTCTTCACCTCAAGTAAATCTTAGATCACCCAACACTATGAAGTTACACCAAAAAACCAATAGCACTTCTCTACAAGATACAAAATTCCAGCCTCTGGATCTCTGTGATGAGGGATCCATATATGGATGATTTTAGGGGCATGAGTCATCTTCTAGGGTCTTGATTAGTGTCTTCTCTCTGATATTTCTTGATTCCACTTGGAGAATGATGATCTCTTACTCATCCCTGCTCGAAAACAAAGAGGCAAGTGTCAGAGGGGAAGCTTATGGAAGATTCCATGATCTTCCACCTCGCAAATTGTCCCTGTCATTTGTCCATTCCCGACCATCGCACCCTACAGAGGGGCCATTTAGTATGCATCGCACCCTTTACACTGGGAAGGTGATATGCATCACACCTTCTACACTGGGTATTCAGTATGGTCCAGTTTTGACCATTTTTTAGCAGTTTTTAGTGGAGAACTTCTGGGAGATGATGTAATCAGCTCACCTTGTTCCTTTAGGCAGTGAAGCAAGACTTTTAGGGACTTAGGAACCCTCAATTTATGGATATTTATGATTGGGGTTGAAGTGCCCAAAAATTTCTATAACGCTAACATTAATAATATTTGATTTTAAACATTAGATTTATAAATATGTGAAATTTTATGGACTATTGTAATAAGGGTCTTATCACTCATTTAATGTATACAATATGTATTGCTAATGAGGGTTACATTTGCGGAAATTTTTATATCATTTGTTTTATGTAGTATTAGGTTATTTTATAGTATGAGGTTTATAAGGTTAATTTTTTTAATATTAATAAAAAATGGGGTATTATGTTTTATGTATATATGTGTGTGTGTGTGTGTGTGTGTGTGTGTGTGTGTGCTTGGGTGTTTTTGCATGTGTGTATTATTTTTTATTTTGTCGTTTTTATTTCAAATGCAAATGAGGAAAATAATGATGTCATCTATTATTCTAAAGCGGTGCACAATATTGCTGGAGTGATATGTTTTATTTCGTACATTCAGAACAAGCTTCATAGAAAACATCGCTTCCATCCTTCTTTTATTGATGAGAATCTTTGTGTGCTAGATGAAATGAAAAAAAATGTAACATACTTGTTTCATGTCTAGAAGAGGGAGTCTAGGAGAAAAACAAGAAGGGATTGGTTGGAGAGTATGAAGTATTGTGATCATTATCCTATTGATTTAAATTGGTGTTTCTTTTGTCATCGGTTTGGTTGTGTTTTTGGAAGAGGCTATTCGATAAATGAGTTTTGATGGAGTGTTTCAAGTTCAGTTTCATAGTGAAATTATTTGATGTAAAGACACTTTTTATTTAGAAAATTGTATATCTCTGGTCTTAAAATGTCCTATTGTGTTGTTCTTCTTTAAATCCAATGTGTTAAAGTTAGATGTTTTTTTTTTCCTTTCCTATTCCAACTCTGTGTTCTCCCAAAATACATATTGCTCAATTTTTTGCATATATGTTCCTTTCCTCCAATGGTGGTGTTACTATTTTACTTTTTTCTCTTGGATTTGTAATTGTTTGGATTTTTTTGTATGGGTGCCTTTGTTGTGTTGATACCTTTCATAAATGAAAATATTATTGAGATTTATAATATTAATGTTGAAACTTCATGTTCTTGATGTTTGTATCAATATTCTAAGATTTATACTATTAATATATTCATGTAATGATATTAATGTATTTATGCTTTAAAAGTTATTAATTGTTTATAATGTATTGATATAAATATGTTATTATTAATGTGTTGATGGTTTATCATGTTTTAAGTGTTTATAGTGTATTATTATTAATGTATTCATATCAATATTTTGCATTGATGTCTTAATGGTTTACAATGTGGTTGTTATATTGATTGTGGTTTATGTTTATTATTATCGTTTCTTGTTATTGCAATATTTACATTTATAATATTGATGCTAGGGATTTAGGGCTTAAATGGTTTAAAATGTTTAATATGACATATATTCTCTCATTTTGAAAACCAACCATCGCGAGTCCTTGTCGAATGTTGTGTTATAATGAATATTGAGTTGATATGAAAACCATAATCCACCATGGTGAATCATGATCAACCATGGTTGAATGTTGCATTGTAACAAAGATTGTCTCAATATGAAAATCAATGACGGTTAAGCATGTTTGATGATTTTTTTTTGGTTTATAATACTTATCTTGGCATTTAAATAACTTGGGTTAATAATGTAAATCCATTAGGTTTAATATTATTCCATTGGGTTTAAAATCTCTTAGGTTTTTTAGTATTTATCCATTGGGTTTATTACTACCTTGGGTGTATAATAGCAATCCATTGTGTTTGTTCAATCAAGTGATCATATTCCTCGGGTTTATAACATTAATCCTTCGATGCAATATAAATCCCTTGGGTTTATAATGATGGTCAATGCTCATGTTTATAAATATCTTGGGTTTAGAATAATGGGTGGAATATAAATTTATTGTGTTTGTTTATCTAAGGGTTCATATTCCTAGGGTATAATATTATTCATAGTGTTTATAATTTTAACCCTATGGTTTAAGAAAAATATGATGTGTTTATATTCTTGATCAACCCTATTCATCCATGGTCCAATCTCACATCGTGACAAAGATTGTCTAAATATGTAAATCAACCATTTTGAACCATGGTCAACCATCGTCCAATGTTGCATTGTGACAAAGATTGTCTCAATATAAATATCAATTGTGGTCCAATGTCACATTATGGAAAAGATTGTCTTAATACGAAAATCAACCATGGTCAACCATTGTCAACCATGGTTGATCATGGTCCACCATGCTTGAATGTCACATCATGCCAAAGTTTGTCTCAATATGAAAATCACGCATGCCCAACAATGGTCATCCTTGGTCCAATGTTGCATTGTGACAAAGATTGTCTCAATATTTAAATCAAGCATGGTAAACCATGATGAGTCATGTTTATTTCGTGGTTTATATTATTTCTCAAGTTAAATATTATTCCCTTGGGTTTATAAACCCTTGGTTTTTTAGTATTAATCCCTTGGGTTTATAATTTCCTTGGGTTTCTAATATCAATCCATTGTGTTTACTGATCTAAGGGTTAATATTCCAAGGGTATAAAATTATCCATAGGGTTTATAACATTAGCTCTTGGGTTTAATATAAATCCCTTTTGTTTATAATCATGCTCAATAATAGTCAGCCATGGTCACACGTCACATTGTGACAACTATTTTGTCAATATGAAAATCAACCAGGGTGGAATGTCACAATGTGACAAAAGTTGTATCAATATGAGAGTATGTCATGGTAAAATATGTTTATTTTGGGGGTTACTAGATCCTTGGGTTTATAATATTAATAATTCATTGGTTTTATTAGTTCTTTGAGTTTAAAATATTAATTCTTAGTGTTTATTAATCTCTTGGGATTTTAATATTAGCTTGTTGGGTTTATTGATCTTTTGTGTTTATAATATTAGTAATCATTTGGGTTTACTCATCCTTTTTGTTTATAATACTAATAATCCCCTGGGTTTATTGATCCACTTGGTTTATAATATTAATCCCTTCAGTTTTCTAAGACTTTGGGTTAGTAATATTAATCACTTGGGTTTACAATATTCATAATACAATGGGTTTATTAAATCCCAATATTAATGGTTAAATATTAGTCCTCACGTTTAATATTAATCCTAGGGTTTATTGACCCCTTGGGTTTGTAATATTAATAGTCATGTGAGTTTATCAATCCTTTAGGTTTAAAATACTAATTCCTAGGATTTATTAATCCCTTCTGTTTTTAATATTGATCCCTTTTGTTTTTTGGTCCCTTAGGTTTAAGAAAATTTTCGTTGGGTTTGCTAATTCCATGGGTTTATAATATTAAATTCTTGGGTTTATCTGTTCCTTAAGTTTACAATATTAATAATTCCTTTGGTTTATCATTTAATCCCTTGGGTTTATTAATTCCTTGAGTTTAAAATATTAATTCCTAGGGCTTTAATCGTTTGGATTTTTAATATTATTTTTTTAGGTTTATTGATTCCTTGGGTTTGTTAATCATTTGTATTTATAATATTAATGCCTTGGGTTTATAATATTAATATTCCCTTGGGTTTATTGATCCCTTGTATTTATAATATTATAATCCCTTTGGTTTATAATATTAATAATCACTTGTGTTTATTAAACTCTAATATTAAGGGTTAAATATTAGTTCTAAGTTTTAATATTAATCCCTTGAGTTTTCTAATTCTTTGGGTTGGTAATATTAATCCCTTCAGTTTTTAATATTAATAATCAGTTAGGTTTATTAGACCATAATATTAAAGTTTAAATATTAGGCATAGGGTTCAATATTATTCTCTTAGGTTTATAATGTTTATCCCTTCAGTTTATTAATTTCTTGGGTTTATAATATTAGCAATACCTAAGGTTTATTAATCGATTGAGTTTATAATAGTAATATTCATGTCATTTTATTAATCCTTTCGGTTTAAAATATGAATTCATAGGCTTTATTAGTCTCTTGTGTTTTTAATACTGATCCCTTATGTTCACTAATTCCTTGGGTTTATAATATTATACCCTCGAGTTTGTTAGTTCCCTGGATCTATAATATTAAGAATCCCTAGGTTTATTAATACCTTGAGTTTCAAATATTAATTCTTGGGGTTTATTAATCACCTAAATTTAAAATTTGTTCCTTAAATTTATTTAATATTAATAATTCCTTTGGTTTATCATTTAATCCCTTGGGTTTATTAATCCCTTAAGTTTAAAATATTAATTCCTAGGTTTTATTAATCACTTGGGTTTTTAATATTACTTTCTTTGGTTTATTGATTCTTTGGGTTTATTAATTTCTTGTGTTTATTAATTATTTGTATTTATAAATATTGAGGAAAACATGTCGAACCCAACAAAGAAAGAGAAAGAGCATGCCGAGAAGGAGCTTGATATGGAAGCACAACCAAGCTTCATTGGAGTTGTTTATGTAAAGCTTCCAGCTCCGCCATGATGGAAGAAACATGAAATCCAAGAACAAATTTTAGAGAGATCGATGATGGTGAGCACGAGGGTCCTGTCTAGTCAAGACGTATAAAAAATGCTATGGATCTATTCAACCTACAAGAGTTTAAACACAGAATTCCATTGATATGTTGGCTCTTTGCACAAATACATCAAACCACAAGGGTGTTTCTACCTACATCCAAGGCTATATGTTGCAGCAAGAATGATGGTGAAAGCATAGCTATAAGAATTTGTAAATCATATGGTTTTTTACTGAAAGGATCAGATTATGAGGCAGATTTTCCAAGGTTTTTGCTAGATCTTCTTTTTTCCTCTCCCACCTCAGAAGCAAACCCAAATTATCTTTCTCTAAATTAGACTCTTCAAATTCTATATCCATCTTCTATAAAGTCAGATCTGCATACTATCCATTCATTAAGTAAGGCATTGGTCCAATCTATCGTTCTGTAGGTAGATTCATGTCATCATTATCTTTTAGATGCAAGTTGACACTTTTTCAGTGTGAATGAAGGAGGGATCCTACTGCATTAATCTCGTGGGGGTGGTAATGATGATATGCATTATGATATATGATTATTCCATTTTATTAGCCATCATATATGTTCCTTTGAATCATATCTTGATAAGAAACACGTAGAGGGGAGATTTCAATGCCCAAATCCAAAGCTCAAGGAGTTTTTCCAAGTCTTTATCAAAACTCTTAGTGGGAAATTGATATTGTTAGGTGTCAGTGGAATAGATTTAATACAAAATCTGAAACAACGTGCGCAAAACACATAAGGTAATCTAACATCCTTACAAAGCCTTCTTTTCGAAGGAAAATTGTTGCAGGATAAAATGCAGCTAGAATATTATGGCATTCACAGGAATTCAATGATTATCCTAAATTTAAGATTGCAAGGCAAAAACCTAGGAGTGAACATCCCAATCGGATATTATTTTGTTAACAATGGACTAACTTAATTTTCATTCAAATATGCCCTCAAAGGAAAGGCTACAACTTTAGGTAAACCTTAACAAACCCTTAATATTCCCAGGCCCTATATTGTGGAGCAAATGAAAGAAACTCTAGTAATAACAATAGATCTAGCAGAGGTCAACAATATTTGTACAACCTATCAATCCCAAAAAATCATTTCTAAGTTCAATGGTTTCTGACCAAAACCTTTGGATATTTTTTCAATGGATCTTTACGACTTAGACAATAAACTTTGAGCTACACTTATGCTCCAAGGGATTCTTCATAGTAAAATTTGAATCATCAAAGATCGGAGATCATGTTCTACATGATAGTCCATGGTTATAGGGAAATGTGGGACTTTTTATCACCCCATGGTTCCTAGACTTTGATAATAATTCAATGATAGTCTCCAAAATATCGGTCTGGGTAAAATTCCATAACTTATTACTTCATTTTTGGCATCCAAAAGTTCTGGAAGGAAATGGAAACATGTTCGGGAGATAGATCAAGATGGATACACAAAGTACTCAAGAAGCTATTTATACTTTTCCTAGGATATGCGTTGATGTAGTCATAAGTAAACAAATACCAGATTGTATCATTTTGACACAAAACAACCAATGATGGACCTAGTTATTAGATTATCATAACATAGCATTTAGGTGTTGTATATGTTTTCAAACTAGACATCTACAAACAACATGTCCTTTGGCAAAGGAACACCTGAGGAATAAAAATAAACTAGTCAAAAATCCTATGGGATGGAAATTCCCAACACCACAACCTGACGAAGAAGAGGAAGAGGAGGAATTCAGATCTCCTATCACCAAGGAAAACCCAAATCCAAAAATATCTTCCGTGAGAGAATAAATTAAACATGGAAGAACAATGGTATCAGTTTCGCAAAATCCAATAGTAGAAGGACACTTATGCCAAGAAATTCTGAAGGAGAAGGAGATAGGAGGATTCAAATGTCCTTAAACCTTTGAGAGCTCAGAATTAGATAAGGAACATTTAAGGAAGACGAAACAAAACCAACTAATTATTGTAACAACCACTCTTGATCAAGGAGGATGGCGAAAAGTAGAAAAGAAGAAAGGGAGAAAAGGGTGACTAAGATTATTTTATTAGGCCCAATCTTATTTTTTGTTATTGATTATATGGGCACCCGTTTCTTGAGTGGTGCCATTTGGAAGAGTAAAAGAATGCACCATGTGCATCTACATATGCAACTTTTTATAATTAATTGAAAGTTACAATTTTTCCACTGAAAAATAAAAATAAAAAATTATTTGTATTTATAATATTAATGCCTTATGTTTATAATAGTAATAATCTTTTGGGTTTGTTTCCCCAATATTAAGGGTTAAATATTAGTCCAAGGGTTTAGTATTAATCCCTTGAGTTCTATAATTCTTTGGATTGGTAATATTAATCCCTTGGGTTTCCAATATTATAAATCAGTTGGGTTTATTAGACACTAATAATAAGCTTAAATATTACCCTCAATGTTTAATATCATTCCCTTAGGTGTATACGACAAGACCCTTCATCTCATAATATTAAGAAATATATATTTTATCAATAGTTTTCCCAAGTTCCATAGACATAAAGAGGGAAGAGTTTCTTATGTAATATGGTCATTAGTATTGTAATAAAATTCGTATAAAGTCTTGTACATATATTAATTTTAAATAGAGCATTGTGCTCGTTAACCATCGTTGTAATTACACATATAAATTCTCATTCCATGCAAAGACCACTCCATTAAATTGACAAGTTAAGAATGATAATAAGCAATTGACAAGTTAAGAATGATAATAAGAAATGGTACTAATGTATATTAGGAAAACTTGTGAGTATGAAAAGAAAACAAAAAGATACTATGCTAATTATGCGATTTATTGTGTTAATTTTATTACTCAATAGGAAGGGATGCTAAAAAAATAAATTTATATGGTTAAAACATTTCAAATTGTTTAGCTATTTTATAGCTTGTCCAAATTCATTAAGAACTCATCATTATGAGGAGACACATTCCTTGTTCCACAAATACATCGATTTGATATATGTTTTTTATTGGAAGAAATAAATGCACCATATCATTATAACAATATTTATTAAAACACTATAACTCATCATGTGACTAGTCGACATTTAAACATGAAAAAAAAAAAAAAATTATTCTTCTCATTACTGAAGATAATTCTAATTTTTATTTATTATTTATTTATTTATTTATTTTCTAACCAATTTTAAATCATAACTTTTTTCTTATTAAAACACTAATAAATTTTATTCCATTTCATATATATATATATATGAAAATGGGATAGAGTGAGTGGAAAATGGGTCAACATGCACCGACAAATGCACGGTGTCTCCACACCAATAAAGATGGATGGTGATAACCCTATTACGTACAAAAGTTAAAATGGTCGGCAATTAGAGCATCGCTGATCATCCAACCCAAACGCATAGAAAGGGATTAATGAACGGCATAAAGGTTATAGTAAAAATCAGCTTTAAAGTGTAATTAACATTAATATAATAAAATATTTTGGAAAAATAAAAGTGTAATTAATTAAGATTAAATTAGTTCCAATTAAGATAAAATCTGATTAATCCTAAAGCAATCTCAAAGAATAAAAATGAATCACGAAGCTTTAAATCTGAGAATATCTTATAAATCTAAAAGATCATATCATGTCGTTGCAAATATTTATTCTTTGACATTGTGGCATTCATTACCCTCCTCTCATGACAGGGACAGATCAACAATAATCCATGTGGCATTAACTACGTGGCTGTCCTCATTTCCCACTTTGATTACAAAGGCATTACAAGATGGATTCTGACTTATGATTTTGCTATCTTTTCCTTTCAGACTTCATAGTAATATATTTTTAAATCATTTTTAAATGAAATTATAATTTATATTATAATTATATAAATCAGCTTCAAGTGATAAATATTAATATAATAAAATATTTTGGAAAAATAAAATTGTAATTAATTAAGATTAAATTAGTTACAATTAAAATAAAATGTGATTAATCTCAAAGCAATCTCAAAGAATCAAAATAAATCACGAATCTGATAATCAAGAATCAAAATGAAAACTAAAAATGTAAAAGCAATCTCAAAGAATCAAAAAGATTTCTTCTTTGACACGGAGAGATCAGCAATAATCCAAGTGGCATTAACTACGGGTCTGTCCTCATTTCCCACTTTGATTACAAGACATTACAATATGGATTCTGACTTATGATTTTGCTATTTTTCCCTTTCAGACTTCATAGTAATATATTTTAAAATTATCTTAAATAAAATTATAATTTATATTAATGACATTAAATTATATCGTTATATAATTTTCTATACATTAATTAAAAATATTATTGATGATAACGTACAAATTACACTATATCAATAAATATAAGGTAATAATTCTTCTTAATAATACAAAAATCAAATCCATAAAGAAACTTCAAGGATTTCTATTCAATAGAAATACGTTACAGAAAATCGATAATATAAAAAGTATCTACAAATATAATATTTATAAAATCAATTAAAAACAATATGCGGTCTGACTCATGTGGGGTCATTGATTCAAAGGAGCACCATAACGAAAACCAGCGCAGGGAGTATATTTTAGTTTTCTTCCTCTCTTAATTTTGGGCTTTGCAAGGTTAATCATCCTAAAGAGAACCTCTAAGTAATTTCCAAACACAAAGAACATGGATTTGTCTGTTCATGCAAACTCCATTTGATGCCATTGAAGATTGTGCTCATGCCATGAATCTTTAGACTCTTTGGCATTCTCTTCTTAAGCCAAAGCCTAATTATCTAGCCTGCATTATTTTCTTGCTTTTGTTGGACTATGATTCTGGCAAAAAATTAGATTGTAGCTTGGTTAGGAAGCCATGAGGCACTCACTTCTTCTCCATTAACATGTGGGTTTGGTCCCTACATGGTCATGGCACAAGATGCCAATACACTATCTTGCAAGCTAGCCTTAAGTTATTTTTTGTAGTTCCTGTATGGGGCCTTACCATCAATTATACAAAGAGCTATATTTGTGATTCATTCTGTGATTGTACGTCACAAGATTCCCAAAGAATGATGAGAGGATTAAGGTATGCATGAGGGTTTAGATGCACACTAACTCGCCCAAAAAAGTCAAGTAGAGGAAATAAATTTACATAGCTCACCATATATGTCAAATCAAATTTGTTGGCTATAGTTGGTTTTCCCTTAGAACACAAGAATTCTTGGCTTTTAATTTTTTGGTAATGTTTAATTCAATCCCCAAGATGACAGGAGTGAAACAGTTATTATGGTTTCTCACATTGCCCAAGGAGGGGAATCCACTTCCAACCTTTCTTATTAAAAATTTTTCTTTTAGTTCATCTTTTCTCTAGTCATTAACTTCTTCTTTCTTATTTTTTTCATCATTATGATACTAGAAGTAGCTTTTATTCCTTTGTTAGTTCTAACTATGTTCCATAAAAGAGATATATGGTTGATATTTTTCTCACTAATGATCCAAAATGGATTTTGGATAGACTCCTAAGTCTAAGTGGTCCTCACAGAGGAAAAATGGAAGTCCAAGGAAGTTCCTGGAAATAACCCCATTGCAGGAATCTTTTCCTTTTGAATCTACTGCAACTGGATTGAGCTAAAATGGACTTAGGATGCAGAAGTTATCGCATGTAGAAGATGCCTTGTTTCTTTGGAAAAAGAGGCAAAAACCCCTAAAAATGGAAAAAGACCCTTAAAAAGGGAAATCACATCGGAAAAAGGCAAAGACCAGATTTAAGTGGAGGCGTAGGAAACTCTGATACGTCGATCTCATTAATCGGATTGGAGGCAGACACATGCGATATCAGAACCCTGGAATCAGTGATTGCGATCATGCAATTCGCCGATCACCGATGTACAAGACCCCTAAGTCGTGTGCGACGCGAGATGCAATAAGTGATCATGATGAGCAATCTCAGCCGTCAGATCGCGAGAGGAACAGATGGCCAGGATTGAATCGATGATCGGTGATTGCCGAACCCGATGGATTTCATAAGCGTAATTTATAAAATTTGAAATCCGGTAAACAAGAATTTCTGTGTATTAACAATTTTAAGTGAAAAACTCAAAATACAAAGAAACGATGCCCAAAGCGATAAAACAGACCCGAAGGGGAGTTATAAGCCCAATTAAATAGAATTTGAGTTCTGTAAAGACAGATTTCAAGCAGGCTTTAAGCAGTAAACAGTTTTGGGTTGGCTCAGCTCGATCCCACTGACTAGTCAACACGTGGTTGGTGAAGGAAAGAGGAAAACCACCTTTTCGGCAAGGTAACCTCCATATCCTTAAGTGACCCAAAAATGCATTATGACCATTAGATCAGAGATCACACAAATCGATGGTGGAGATTGTGTCAGCAGCCAAAGGCAGACCTGATACGATTATAAGGGGATGCGATAAGTTTTCAAATCTGATAAAAGGATTTTGTCAGGTTTTTCATTGATTTCCCGTGTATTTGGGATTTTGCCCAATACACTTCTATGATGTGATATACTGCCAAATGGCCAACCCAATAGAGATGTTAGGGGCGATTGAAGGGAGTTTCACATATGACATACACGTCCAATAGTGTATTTTCGAGAAAATGCCTATGTAATGGATTTTCTCATATTTTTGGGTTATTGCCAATGAAATGGCCTCGATTCCTTCTGTAACCGATCCTAATCATCATGCCATGCTGCAGCAGGCGTTTTTACCAGCAATGATGCATTTGGAAGTGACAGAGTTATAGAGGGACAATGAATCACAAAGAAATGGGGACAATGAATCACAAAGAAATGGCTAGGGAAGCCAAAAAGCCAAGAAGATGCCTCAAAAGAGCCAGAGAGCATGATTGAGAGCATGGAGAAGAAAAAGTCAAAAGGCAAAGCAAAAAGCAGAAGTAGGAGTCGAAAAACTACTGCACAAAGCAGCTGAGGGAGCCTTTGGGGTAACTTGAAGTTCAAGTGAAATGCCAGAGAGTTGAAGGTTGCATAAAGCCAAAGAAGCCAAGCCAAAAAGCGAGAGCCAAGAACCAGAGCCAAGAGCCAGAGCTAGAGCCGAGAGCCAGAGCTAGAGCCGAGAGCCAGCAGCGAGAGCTTCAAGAGCTTATAAAAAAAGGATTTTTCCATAATCCGAGAGAGCCTATTTGAGTTGACTAGAGCTCAAGGAGATGTAGCCCAAGATTTTTGGGGGAACTCCATGTTAAATTGTCATCTTATGTGTTTTCTTATTGTTGCATTTGTCTACTGTCATGTGTATTTACATATCAACATGCTTGATTGACAGAGAAAAGTCTACTTGTCTAAAAGGTGTTTAAACAAGCAGAGGTTGATTGTATTCTTTTTTTGCAGATTGACTATTGTTTGAGTTTGCAGAGAAGAAGAGAAAGCTATTGGTAGCTCAGTGCAGGAAGGACAAGAAGAAAGAGAAAGTCATTAGCATAATGACAACTTCTACAAGTGAGTCCTCAAATTCTTCTTTCTTCATCACAAGACTTTTTGATGAAGACATGAAGCAAGAATTGTCCACCATGATGGATATGGTGAGACAAATGTATGAGGATGGAAGGAAGAGTAGCATACATAGAGAGAAGATGAAGTCCATGAATGAAGAGAAGTAATTGATTTCTGACAAATTACAGGAAATGGAGAGGCAACTTCATATTGCAAATATGAACCTGAAAAGGATGCATGAGTTGGAGACAAAGCTCTTTGTTGCCCAAGAAGCCTTAATCAAGTATCAGCTTGAAGAAGAGGTAAAGCATTCCAGTTTGTCTTCAAATTCCTCTAAGGATGCTTATATTGGTTCTTTTGAAAAACATACCAAAGGCATAGGTTCCAAGCTAATGTCCAAGGTGGGCTATGAAGGAAAGGGCTTGGGAAAGCATGCACAAGCTATTGTTGAACCAATAAATGTTGAGGAAAGGCGTAAGTATTTGGGTCTTGGCTATGGAAAGTCTTATGGAAAGAGTTCCAAAGCTGCCATGAAGGCCATTGAAACAACTCCAAGAAGGGGTTGCAGTGCAAAGTGTGAAGCTTGTATTCAGGAAGAAAGAAATAGCTTGAAACATCATTTGCAGGATGTAGGTGTTCAGAGGCATAGACTTGAACCAAAGAGTTGGGGAGATTATGATAGCCTTGAAGAGATTGATGGTGTTCCAAAGGGAGCCACTTCTTCATTCAATTCACCTCCTCATGAAGGCAATAAAGGTGAAAGAGGTAGGTATAAGTCTAGTTCTAAACATTTTCCTTTTGATTGTGCCAAGCATGATAAATTTCCACATAGAGATGTGAAAATAATTGCTTGTTCCTTTTGTTATTTGGATAACCAGAATGTTTCTAGACGTTGGAAGAGAATGGCCACACATAGGAAACTTTTGAAGGAAAATAAGCAAGAAATCAAAGGTCCATTAGACAAGGCAAATCATGTTGTCAAGAGGATGCACATGCAGTGCACTTACTGCCATAAGCAATGACATCTTGCTGCAAATTGTTGGACTCTGAATCCAGAAATTCTTCCTCAAATGTTGAAGAGAATGGAAAGAGAAAATGACAGAAATGGAAAGGAAGATTCTATGGATGATGTGTCTCAGGATGATTCACAAGATGATGGTGATGTGCAGATGAAGGTAGTACCTTTCAAAGGGATTGGTAAGAAACGGTTAGAGTTCTTATCCGATTAAGATTGCATGTCTATTAATGCATCTGTTTACATTTCTTGCTGCAACATTATATTTCATTTCAGCTTCGAAAGTACAGTGTGCTTAAGTGAAAGTTGAAGGATGAAATGCATGCATGAACACATGGATGTTGATGATTCCTTGTTTTTGAACATGTATGTGTAATTAAGTTGTAGGGTTGATTGCTTTGACATGCATCTGATGCCATGTTGACTTGGAAGAAGTGAACTTGGTCTCCAAATGGAGATAATGATGAAGTGTTTCATCTTTTGAAAAAGAGTCCTAATGATCTTTTTCTACATGCTTGACTTGAAGGGTCATTTGTTTAAAGGCATTTTTTGTGGGCTTGTTATCTAGTCCACCAATTGTATGCAAATGTAATACATGGAGGTGTCCACAAGCTGTGAAATCTGTTTCTTTTGTTCAAGCGGGAGTTTAGGCCATCCAATTGTTGTCTGTATTTCTGTTGTTTTTAACAGTTGTTGTTGACAACTTCACAAATAGGTACAAATGAAAGTTTTTGTGGAGCAGATGTACTTCACACTGGTTTGAGCCACCTTAGATCAATTATCAAGGAAAAAGAGTTCAAACTACCTTCTATGACCATTTCAACAAAAGTTCTGCATGAAGGCAAGAAGGAAGACAGTTCTTCCCAGGAGAACCAGCACATCCAGAAAGGAAAGTGGTCAGAGACTTTGGTCCAGAGGCACTATGCAAGACAAGTGTAGGGAGGTTGAAAGAGGAGGGTGTTGTTACTCTCATTTACTACACAGATCAATATATCAGTATTTTGTAGACCAAAAGTTATTTTAGTGGGAAGGCATGATCCAAAATGGATTTTGGATAGACTCCCAAGTCTAAGTGGTCCTCACAGAGGAAAAATGAAAGTCCAAGGAAGTTTCTAAAAATAGCCCCATTGCAGAGATATTTTCCTTTTGAATCTACTGCAACTTTAATGAGATAAAATGGACTTAGGATGTAGAAGTTATCACATGTAGAAGATGCCATGTTTCTTTGGAAAAAGAGGCAAAAACCCCTAAAAATGGCAAAAAACCATTAAAAAGGGAAATCACATCGGAAAAAGGCAAAGGGTGAATTTAAGCAAAGTAGAGGAAACTCTGATCTGCTGATTGGATCGATCGGATCAGAGGCAGACACATATGCGATATCGAAACCCTGGAATTGGTAATTGCAATCATGCAATTTGCCGATTGGCGATGATCGGATCGGCGAATCGGCATCGACGATGTACAGGACCCCTAGTCCGTGTGCAATGTGAGATGCGATAAGCAATCGCGACAAGCAAAATTAGCCGTCAGATCACGAAAGGAATGGACGACCAGCATTGAATCAGCAATCGATAATTGTCGGACCCGACAAATTTCATAAGCGTAATTTATGAAATTTGAAATACAGTAAACAAGAATTTCTATGTATTAACGATTTTCATTGAAAAACCTAAAATACAAAGAAACGACACCCAAAGTGATCAAACAGATCCAAAGGGGAGTTATAAGCCTGATTAAATAGAATTTGAGTTCTGTAAAGGTGAATTTCAAGTGGGCCTCAAGCAATAAATGATTTGCTCTATCTCCACCTGATCCCACTAACTGGTCGACACGTGGCTAGCAGAGGAGATAAGAAAACCACCTTTCCGAGCAGGTAACCTTTGTACCCCTAAGCCACCTGAAAATGCATTATGACCATTGGATCAGAGATCACGTAGATCAATAGTGGAGATTGTGTCAATATCTAAAGGCGGACCCAATACATTTAAAGGGGGATGCGATAAGTTAAAATGAGTCCACTATTCTAATTATTCTAATGATGCTATTAAAAAAAACACCCAAAATGTTACATACTTTAAACTCCAAGAAACAAGACTTCAAGGGGTGATCCCATTTATGTGTCTCTAACTAATTGACTTCAATTCGGTCCAAGTAGATGTGAAGAACTTGCTAAAGAATTGACTATAGTATATTGAACTTTGTTGATCTAGAGTCACTTATATTAATACTACTATTTTTGAATTTATGTAATATGCTCGATTTTCATTTTGAAGGGTGAGAATCTCTTAGCTTAACATTTAATATTGAAACTAAATTGAATCACCTATTGCTATAGGATGGTTGAAGAAGCATTAGAGAAGGAATTTAGTAACTAGAGGGAAAATTTGTATATAATCAAGTAGTTGTAGTATGGATAGATTCCACCCCCAATTTCAAGTTATTCCCCAACAAGATTAGAATAAATGAAGGTAACTTAAGGTGCACTCCAAACCCTAACTTAGAACCTCATCCGACCATATAATTCTTAAGAAACCAAAATGATACCCAACAGAAAAAAGCACATAGAAGGAAGGCATGAAAGGATAATACAAAAGGAAGTTAACTCCTAACAAAGACAACATAATTCAAATGTGGATGTTAGATCCCTGTAGTACTAGTGTAACCCCATATTGTTACTAGTACAACCCTCTTATTATATTTTTGTGCCCATGTAGTCCCCATATTGTTATTATTGTGCCCCATAGAAGCCCACTATTGTTATTATTGTGCCCTTACATTATCATTGTTATGCTGACTCTCATTATATTATGACCCCTTAAACTCCTATATATAGAAAGGAGGTCTTGTCATTTGTATCATTCAAGAATTGTTCATTTTTGTACTGTAAAGGAGGTTTCCCCCTCGAAGAGGATTATTTCTAATGCATTTATCTATCTTTTTATGAGCTGGTTTCATAACATTTGGTATCAAAGCTTTGGATTCTAGGGTTTCATTGCTCCAAACAGGGAATCATAGAATTGTCGCTATAAATTTTTCACTACAACATTTCAGTAGCTAAAACAAAAACCCATTTGACACAACATCATTCTAAACCTCGAGTCCAAATTTTAGATCTTCTCTCGCTATATTTTTGGAGATATGATCTAAGGAAGTTAGGGTTTTTGAAAACTCCATAATTTCATCTCGAAAAGTTCATCGTGGAATTTTCGCTGTACTTATTTTTTTGCGGCATTGCAGACTCAGAAATTAAAACCCATTTGAGCAGCAATTATGGTGAAGTGCAACACCAAATTTTAGATCTTGGTTCGCTATATTTGCAAAGATACATTCCAATACATTTAGGGTTTTTGATGGCTCCCGAATTACATCCTAAACAGGTGAACTTTGGAAAATCGTCATAAATTTCTCTCTGAGCATCAAATTGAAATTTCGTCAGAATTTGCAGAAAGAGGACAGCATGTAGTTTTATTTGTATCAGTTTCAAGTCCTAAGTCTGAAACACTGACATGTGGCACTTTGTACAAGTTCACTCTACTGAACTAGTTTATAATCAGGTCATCATGGGATATTTGATATGACTCTTCCTTGCATAATCCAATCTTGATTAGACTTGTAGAGTTAGAAAGAGTACTCAATGTGCTACGACGGGAAGTCATTTCAGAACTAGGAGATCTGATATTACAGAGTTATAATCGTTTTAAAATCGAGCTCCTAAAATCAAGAAAAGGAAATATGAGGATGTTTGATGGAAACGATCTAGTAAATTGGATACTGCATATGGAGCAATATTTTTATCTACATTAGGTGCAACTATTACAAAAGTTAAGTATTGCATCTTCATATTTAGAACCAAATCAATTTTTATGGTATAAAGGGATTTTTTCTCATAAACCACTTGTTACGTGGTCAATTTTCACAGAGTAAATGATAGCACATTATGAGGATACAAAGAGCAACACCTTCCTTAGCCAATTGATAAGTCTCAAACAAAAGTGTTCAATGGAAGAGCCTATTGAGGACTTCAAAAAATTGAATATAAGGGAAAATGATATTCCAAAGAAGCAGAGGATTGATGTCTCAATAGGGACTTTAAAGGATAACATTCGACATGAGGTTTGTCTTTGGGAACCTGATTCATTGGAGAAGACATTCGGGTTGACAAGAAAATTTGAAAGAAAAATTATGGCAACAAGGAATTCTAACCCTCACAACTATAAATATGGAAGCGTTGTTTCTCCTAGCCTTCCACAACCTACAAGGTTGACACCACAACAATTGGAAGAAAAGAGAGCAAAAGGGCTTTGTTACAATTTTGATAACAAATACATTAAAGGTCACAAGTGTTCTCAAAAGAAAATAGTTTACATTGATTGTGGAGAGGAGGAAGAAAAGGATCAAGAAAAGTCAAAAGAAGAGGATATACACCATGAATCAACCCCAGATAAAGAATAAATGAATATGACTAGATCTTGTAAAGCATTGGAAAGAATTACCACTCCTCAAACTCTCAAGATAGAAGGACATATCAAGAAGAAAAAT
>APFE030453294.1:0-13484 GCA_000404065.3 Pinus taeda | reverse complement strand
CCCGCCTTCGGCCATACTTTCCACCATTGCTAGACACATCCGACATTGCAGAACAGCTCCAACCCACAGAATTAAATCCAGATTGCATGGAACAAGCTGCAACTGATCGGATCATGGACACACAGATCAAGAACACTCGCCAACAGAATATCCAACTGTATCGAGTTGTCAAAGCAAGCCAACTCCTTCAGCAGGTCAAGTGGTTCACCAGGGAACAGGTTCAGCAGAAGTTTCCTCATCTCATGGAGGAGCTCAACGCAATGGGGACCATTGCTTCCTAAGGGGGGAGGAATGATCCAGGTGGATATTGGTGGCCACCTGCCAAGTCCACCTGGACCCCCACCATTGTCTTTCACAGCAATTTCAGTTTCTTTAATTGTAGCACAACTTACTATTTTTAGCAATTTTTCGGGTCCTGAACTTCCAGAGCTGTTTTGAGGCCCTAAACGAAGTTTTTTGGGGAATCCGGGGGCAACATGGGTCCATGGAATGGACCGATGTTGCTCGGTCCAACAATGATAGTGTTCGAATAGATTTTTCTAATGAGCTATTGTACGCGTCAAACGGAGATCATATGCTAAAGTTACGACCCCGGGAAGTTGATGTACCAACTTACCCCAAACGGGGCCCACAGTTTGGGCGTTTCCATCTCCTAGGGTTAGGTTTTGGAATGTTAAGGGTTTTTTATTGTTTCTCAACAATAAATAGGCCTTCGAGCCTCATTGTAACACAGTTCAGAGGCATGTAGCCACCACATCTCTTCTCAGAGATAAGCTACCATCGCCCTAGCTAGTTTATTCCCATTTCTGATTGTAAGCATGTTTTAGTATTTTCCATTAATGAAATGAAGTATTATTTCCGCTGCATCTTTGTGTTTATGGTTATCTCTGTAATTTGTTGCGTTCCTGTTTAAATCCAGATCATCAGGGCTCTAGGGGATGAGAGCCTTATGATATAGCAATACGTACCCCCTTAAGGTGGGACATTTCATTGCCCACCAAGGGTTGGGACCATCATGGGTTTTTTAATGTAAAGGGCGCTCATCTAGGGCCCATAGGAACCAGTGTGATGGTCGTAGAGCTCATGTTTGGCTTTTTCCCATGTGCTTTTTCTTTTCTTTTTAGTTGCATCAACCTCTGAGCATTATTCCAAGCCCGAGCCAAAATGTGGACAAGGGGATGGGGAGGCTAACCCTACGTGGACCTAGTGGATACATGTGGATTCGGATGAGAAAAGTGATGAATGGGGTTAAAATGAGTGGAAGGGGGAGTCATGTATATGGTGTCGAGAAGCGGGGACACACAACCAAAATTGACATTTCCCATGTAGTGCCAGTCCTGAAGCTAATGGCCAATCAAGGAAATCCCACGGGACTATGATACAAGGCTAACCACTAAATCAGGCATAGGAGACAAGAGTACAAACTTAGCCCACTCTTTCTGCCGAATCCCCCACCAACCCATGCCCAAAAGTCTCCATGATAAGTAAGAAAAATCACTCAATTACAACAATGAAAAGTCATACCTTCGAGGTTGGGAGGCCCACCATACAATCATAAGAGATGGGTGAGGGACCACAGGGTTGGCTCAATTGGCGGAGATAGTGGCACAATGAGCTATCTGGTGGCTGCAAGGAGCTGTTGGCCACCGACTGAGGACAATCTAAGAGAAAAAATTTCTCTTGTGCATACTACATACAAGTGGTGAGTAACAAAGTGTAATAGTCGAAAAGATAATCCAGAAAATGAGTCGATCCTCCTTTTATAATTTCTACCCATGCTAGACTCTACTATTTTATTGGTGGGGGGCATTTTCCACTAAGTTACTTTTTCCATCATTTAATAAAATTATAATAATTTGCTGCTATTCTCCAATAAAATAATACTAGCCTTATTTCTCCAATAATATTTGCCCCTTTTTAATTAATATTACTAAAATTGGGCAAAATTCCTTAGTGACTCTCATGCTCAAAATTGGAGATATTACATATTTTGAGAGAGTGAGGTCAATCAAGATGAAAACAAGCCAAATCAGCTACAACTTTCACCTTTAAGAAACCCTAGTTGAATTCGACCATTGCCCTAGCCCTAGTAGCTTGACTTAAAGGGCCTAGGAAATTAGAAAAGGGGCAAAAAGATAAGATTTTCAAAAAAAATTGACCACCACAAATATCCTAATGCCTTTCCCTACTTGGGTGATAGAGTCTTAGAGGCTAAATTTAAGATATGTAAATTCATGCATGGAGTAAGGGGGAAACCCTAATTTTCACTTTCAAACCGTAACTATCTTTTTATGAGTGGAGAAATTAACTAGAAGAAAGCTCTCTAGGAGGTCTTCTAGGGATTTAAAGAAAAATAGATTAAATATGCAATGATTCACCAATATTTTTCAATAAAATTTGCATTTAAACAAGATAAAATAGAAAAACCCAAGCAATATTTCATGACATGAAAAACCATAAAAGATATGCAATAATGCTCACAAAGTTTCCATAAAAATTCCTTCTTTCAAACCCAAAAGATATGTCCTATACATAAACTAGACTACAATAGAAATATCTCCACAAAATATCACATCTCCACAAGTAGCAAAGGCTAAGTCAAGCTCTCTCTAAGAAGGTTGAAATCCACACAAGTGATAACAAACAAATGAATGGAGTGATCCTTATTTTATAGGATGTATATCACTTCCATTAATCCAACTAAAAGCCCATAAGAAAAATTAATTGAGTAAACAGAAAGTAAATGGGTTACAAGGCAACCCAATAGCTCAACAAAATAAACTATGCCAACATTTTCCCACACGTGTGAGCCATAAGACCTCTCCAAGCATGAAGTCATGCCCTTTTAGAGAAAAAAAGTGCTCCAAAAGTGAATCTAAAGGGCTGGATGTGCCTCTCAGCATCATGATCAACCACAATTTAAGGAAAGGTCCTCAAATCAAGCCTCAAACATCTCCATGTGTCCAAAATCCAGCTCTAGGTGCCCTGCATCATCTCCACGGGGCCATCTAGACAATGTAGTGTACTCTCTCTCTAGCGTTGGGGTTCCACGAGGTAATACAAGCCCTCCCCTATTAATTTTTCATAGGGCTATATTGTTCTTTGCTTTGATAATTACATTTCTTCATTAACACATTACATTCACCCCATAACATCATAACATTATTCAGATTTACATCATTATTCAGTAGCATATGTAACTACACAGAAAGAGTAATATAATCATCAATAATGCAGTGGAACCTAAAGGAACAACAAAAGAAAATCATTCACACATAGAGTCACCAGGATTGGTCAGAGATCAAGGCAAAACCCACTAGGGGGAAAACCCTTGCAAATTCTTCTTCTTATAGATTGTCATCAAATGATTCAACAAAAGAGAGTGCAATGATCAATATCTTCATCTATGCAGCTGACGAACAAAAACAACTACAGCATCCGTGAAATATACCCAACAAAGCATATACTCAAAACACTGATTTTGAAGTCTGTACTGAATTGTCACTGACTGCAGTCAACATCCGAATCCTACAGTCATTGAGCGAATTCTTCGGACAACGAAGATTTCATCTTGTAGTTCCCTATTGCATCGAGGGGGAGTCATCCGAGTGATTATAGCTGCATGATTGATCTCTGAAGCACAATAAGCGAACGACAGTGGTCGAATCTACCCAGATTTGTCTCTGGGCTTCGGTCGCACTGTTAGTTTTTGTAGCATCGGATGTGTTCTAGCCCCTAAATTTGGTGGAGAGGCTAGAATACATGAGATATCCAAAACCCAAAAATCGTTTTTGTAAATTCCTCTTATAAGCATCTCATTTATATTATTAATCGATTTTTAAATATTTCCTAAATCTAAACTTAGGGAATATGGTTAATTAATCAGTATTAATTGAGATAAGGTGAGAATCATCTAGAAACTCACACGGATCGATCCAAAGATGATCCTAGCCATTGATTAAGTTTTAATCTTGGTCGTTGATGCTCCAACAAAGGATTGTAAGAGGAATTTGATGTGGTGATGGAGAATACACCAGAGCAGATATTTAGTTGGCTAGGTAGTTCAATTTTCTCAATGGCAACAACTTAGTAGAGAAGATAGAGCTAGAGTAGCAGGTGGAAGAGGAGGGCAATAGCATTCAAGAAGGAAGATTTCTAGCCCTCGGAAGAGGCAAAGGAAGGAAGGCTGAAAATTGCAGAGGGCCAGCGTAAGCTCTGCGCAGAGGGTGACACATGGAGCTCAACGCAAAGGCTAGGGAGGAAATTTTGGAGGCAGAAAATAGTTGTGGAGTGAGAGAAAATTCCCATGATATTTTTGCCATTATTTTCGTCAGATTAGATTTCCATTTGGCCATCTAAATTATTGTACTTTGGATTTCTACTGAAGATTAATAATAAAACTGTCATCTGCTGCACCGGTTTTCCCATGTTGGGTTTTCCGGGGACAATTGTCGAAAACTTATTATGTGTGTCCTATAATTTCTTAGTTTCTCGTATTTTATTTTCCGCAGTATTTTTATGGTGAAAATTGCAGTTGTGATTTTATTCGTTGTTTGTCGTAGCAAATAAACTGCATAATTAAATTTTCAGTTAGAACAATAATTTCCAGTAACAGCAATAGGTAAAATTTCACATGGTATCAGAGTGATGTTGATCAATTGGAGAGCTCAGAAGCGAAAAGAAGGAATTTTGTGGCTTAGTGTGGATAATAGGTCAAAATTCCCAAGGGGTGGCGCATTGTTTTTGCCAGGAGGCCGAATTGCTTGAGGAAGACAGATTTTTCTGTGAGGGGCAGAAAAATTTGATTCTTCCAAAGCAAGTGATTCCATAGGCAGAGGGAGCAGCTCAGATTTTCTTGTTGAGCAGATCTCTAGCTGGACACACAGGGTTTTTGCAGCAGTTCGCTAGAGCAGAGACATCGTCAAGGTGGAAAAAAGTAATAGCACACTATAAATTCTTCAACATAGCCATGGACATAAGTAACATTCAGGAGACTTTAGATTTGTCTTCCAGATTGGAGGACGAATTTTCTTGCTTAGCAGGATCAACTTCATAGGGAGTTTGGTATGTATACAGTGGAGCATCAGCTCATATGACAGGGGTTAGAGAAAGAGGAGCAGATGGACTTCCAGATCGTTATGGGAAACAATACGAAATGTACTCCAGTAGGGATAGGTACCATAGATTTTCAGAGGGAGTCAGGAGAAAGCACCAACGCTACTGAATTTGACATGAAGGATTTGGGGTTGATGCACTATTTCCTAGGATTGGAAGTTTGGCAGAATGATGGGGAGATATTCCTTGGGCAAGGAAGATACGCTATAGATATTTTGAAGAGGCACAGAATGCAGGATTGCAGACCCATGTCTATACCCATGATCACCAACTGGAAGAAGATAAATGCATCAGATGACAAGGATGCCGAACCCACCTTGTATAGACAACTTATTGGGTCTCTCATTTCTTTGGTCAACGCTAGGCCAGATATCTGCTTCATAGTCAATACCCTTAGTCAATTCATGGTAGAGCCGAAGAGGGTACATTGGGTAGCAACGAGGCATATTTTGAGGTATGTTCATGGCACAATCGAGTATGGGTTGAGATATACTAAAGGGGATGACGTCAGGCTTTGTGGGTACATAGATGCAGATTGGGCAGGAAGTTCAGTGGTTAGGAAAAGTACCTCTGGGTGTTGCTTCAGTGTTGGGTTAGGGATGGTTTCTTGGTGTAGTAGGAATAAAATGTCAGTAGCACTGAGCTCTGTGGAAGCAGAGTATATGGTAGCCGACACAACCATGTGCGAAGCTATATGGCTTCGAAAACTGCTCGTGAGCTTGTTCAGGCAGAGAATGGAGGTGACTAATGTCTATTGTGATAATTAGAGTTGCATAAAGCTCTCTAAAAATCCAGTGTTTCATGACAGGTCAATGCACATCGATATTCGGTGTCTCTTCATCAGAGATCGTGTACAATGTGGAGCAGTCCCGCTACAGTATGTTCCCACAAAAGAGTATGTTGTATAGATACTCACAAAAGATCTAGGGAGAGCTAAGTTCGTTTATTTTAGAGAATAGATGGGTATGGTGGAGAACCCATTTAAGTAGCAGGGACAAGTTGTTTTGGATGCTTTTCAGTTGCAGATGTTGCAATTGTAGTAGCAACAAATGAGAGGGAGTTGTAGTGCAAATGCAGTGTTGGCAGTAGTATAGTAGTGCCAACAGTAGTATGGCAGTGTCAGCAGTAGAAAAGGTGCAACATATATCAGAATTGCGCAGTGGTTGGTGGGCAATATGGCGAGACATCACCAACGTGACAGGAGATGATGTAGAGACAGGGTGTGCAGTAGCACTAGAACACATTCCTCGCTAAGAGGGAGTGTTAGTTTTTGTAGGATCAGATGTGTTCTAGCCACAAAATTTGGTGAAGAGGCTAGAATACATGAGATCTCCAAAACCCAGAAATCATTTCCGGAAATTCTACCTAGAAGTGTCTCAATTAGATTATTAACTGATTTTTAAATATTTCCTAAACTTAGGGAATATGGTTAATTAATCATTATTAATTGAGATAAGGTGAGAATCATCTAGAAACTCACATGGATCGATCTAGAGATGATTCTAACCATTGATTAAGTTTTAATCTTGGTCGTTGTTGCTTCGACATGGGATTATAAGAGGAAGTCGATGTGGTGATGGGGAATACACTAGGGCAAATACTCAGTTGCCCAATTAGTTCGATTTTCTCAGTGGCAGCAGCTTAGTAGAGAAAATAGAGCTAGATGGTGAGTAGTAGGTGGAAGAGGAGGGCAGCAACATTTTGGGAGGAAGATTTCTAGTCCCTACAAGAGGCAGAGGAAGGAAGGCTGAAATTTGCAGAGGGCTAGCGTAAGCTCTGCGTAGAGGGTGACATAGGGAGCTCAACATGGAGGCAATTTCGGAGGCAGAAAATAGTTGTGGGGTGAGAGAAAATTTCCACGATATTTTTGCCAGTGTTTTCCTCAGATTAGATTGCCAGTTGGGCATCTAAATTATTGTACTCAGAATTGCTGCTGAAGATTAATAATAAAACCCTCATCTGCTACACCGGTTTTCCCAAGTCGGGTTTTTCCATGGACAGTTGTCCAAAAATAACTATGTCAAAATTGCAGTTGTGATTTTATTTGTTGTTTGCCATAGCAAATAAACTGCATAACTAAATTTTCAGTTAGAAGAATAATTTTGAGTAGCTGCAATGGATAAAATTTCACACGCACCCTTCAAGATGTTATGCAAGTGACTTTGTCTTCCCAGTCACACTCTGAAACGTTGTGAGTGAGCGACTATAACTTCTTGGTCGCTCTCTTAAGCCTAGTCTGTGAGTGACTGGGGTCTGCAACCATAAATTTTAAAACCCTAGCTCCCAATCGCATGGATGGAGAGTTGTCTGTGTGACTGGAAGGCTCCAATCGCGCGGATGAGCTTCTGTGTGAGAGGCTACGGTCATATCCATCCTGTGTTGTGCCTGTGACTGTGGCCCAAAACCCTAGATTTGAAATGCGAGCTTCGGACCCTGCAATTTCACATAAGAGCGAACCTATTCTTCCGCAGACGAGCCTCAAACTTGTGCGAGATAAAAACCAAGACAGAAGAGTGTCTCCAGATTGTGTCCAAACGAGGTAGAGGTCAATTGTATTTATATCCTTCCAAGAGGGTCCACTTTGCTTTATGGTTGACCTTATCAAATTTGCACGTGGGTTTTTATTCATAAATGCACTTTCCCTTATCTGATTTGAGTTATATTTAGGTCGATTTTGGTCCTTTCAAAAAGAGAAATTCAATGCTAACATTATCTTCATCAGGGTATTTGTCCAAAGTGGAATTTTACAGCAGTTGCATATTATTAACACTCCCTCTCAACTAGGGAGAATTCCACTTACCAATATCTGACTGTTGATCAACATGGCATCCTGTCATCATATCCTCTCCAATCTCAAGTAACATTATGTATTTTCGTAGATCATTTTACTTCATCTCTTACTTATTCCTGCTTATCTCTAGATTTTTCCTGCTCATATGCTAAACATTCTTGAATCTAAAAGAAGAAGAATTTGTTATCAGAGGCGAGTTTAAGCTGCCACCCTCTATTCATCAGGCTATTATCTGGTATCTCTATCAACAGGCTACTATCCAGAATCTCATTTGTGGGGATTCAATTCGCATCATCATCAACGAACATCTCAACCTGGAAACCAATGACAATGAGGAAGGTCCTATTGGACACTCTCACCTCATGCCCATGACAATGGGGAAGGTCCTACGAGACACTCTCACCCCATGTCGAGTAATAGGATATCCAAACACATAGGGGAGCACATCCCAAACTTGTATCACATCGGGGAGCTCATTCTTAGCCCGAAATCGCATAGGGTTATCGCAACCCAATTCTATTTCCTATTGACCTTCCAATAGATGACTCTAAGTAGTCATGTGGTAGAACACCTGCATCATAATCCAGCTTGGATGAGGTACCCAACTTACCAAGAGGTAAGGATCACACGCCTCCAAGCCTCCTCAACTCGTTGGCCAAATGGGGAGGGACAATCCCAACAAGCCCTGCTTGTGGGTATGATGCCAATTGGGGTATACTCTACATTGATCGGATAGGGGAGAAACATATCTGACCCTATGAAGATAAGGGAGCAACATCTCCAACCCTATGGGTAACAGATAGGGTGATACCCTATTGTCAAGAGTTCCCTCAACCCTAGGAGCCCTCCATCTCAATTCCTCACCCTGGAAGCTCAGACAAGGGCGGAAGATGGCTCAGTGTCCTCGATCGGTGATAATCTCATCATACTCATATCTGGTATCAGCTTGATCATCATGTAGGAATAGCAGTTGTCTCCTGTTCATGCCGTCATCAAATCAAATATCATATTAGAACATAAATAATCGTATAAATCACAAAAGGGTACCATATTCATCCTCCCTCTCAAGGAGGTGCCAACCACAAGCTTCAGTTTGTCTTGTAAAGCTACACTGTCTCAATATATGAAAGTATCTTGGTCCCAACTATATATGGGATTCTCTACCAATCGGATCCCATTCATATCCAGATCATGCTCAGACAACTCTCTAAGGAGCTTCTTCATTCTGCCTCACAACTAACCATGCTAGCAACATCATACTCAACCTTGGTCGTGCTATGGATCTCTCATCCAAGATATCATGGAAAATATTATACCAAAGTAGAATCCAAATGTGCTCATCAATAGAAATCCCAAACATCATCAATACATTCATGCAACCACATATTGTAGGATGAATATCTCAGATCAAAATTGATCGTCTCATGCAAGTATCTCAAAGGATGCTCGGTGGAAACTCAATGTGTATGAAGCATCTCAATCATGAATTCGTCCAAGTTCTATGCATTTCATATATATATAAAAAAGGAACATCAATGCTTCAATCAATTGTCAGTTGCTAGGTTGAATTCAACAAGACTTCTTCAAAACATCTTGAAATTCAATCGGAGTGTCCAAGGATTTGCATTTCCACTTTCCAATACTTCTTCAATAGCTTCACAATATAGATTATCTTTTCCCAACTTCAGAAATCGATTCATCATTTTGAGCTTCAAAAGCCATCTCCCTCTTACTTAGATCATCAGAGTAGACCATCAGTATATAATACCAAAACCAAAATCAAAGTCATACCTTGGAACACTTTTGAAGTAGAGGTCTGGATCTTCACATCATCCTGCCTTCACCAGATAACTGTGAATGTGGCAGACATATCTGGGTTGGGAAGCTTGTTGCATACCAATGCAAACTTCAGCAAGTCATTCTCATCATCATAATACAAGTCATTTATGATACTAGATGCAAATGCATACACCAAGGATAAGTCATGCAGGTTCCATTTTCATACTAGATTACAACTGTCAATACTTCATCCATTGTGGTAGGAACAAGGAAGCCAATACAAAACCATCCATATAATTCATTAGAAGTCACTATGCTCATATTTTATTGTCATCAAGGCAAATTATTAGTCGTCAAATCAAATCATTTGTCATCAGGTCAAATCCAAATTTGCTATCATAAAGAGATCTATAGTCCAAAACATATCTCAATCCTCAAGTCAAAGTTCCAAGTCATTATCAAGCATCATGTCAAAACTCCAAACACTTATTAGCCAAATCACGTCAAACTCTTGTAGCACAAAATTTAATCATAATGACAAATCTATATGCATCTCCCAGTCATCTACAAGCACAAGTTTAGTCTTCATGTTCATATTATAGTAAACATTCAAACTTTCCTTTTGATAGATCTTTCAGTTGTCTTCTTCATGTCTGTAGTACTGAAATCCTTCTGGAGAACATCTGATTTCATGCACAAAAATTCATTTTAATGTCCAGTAGGCATAGTTGCACCCATAGGCCTTCCTCCGAGTGATTGGGAGATTACATTCACACTCTTCAAGCTATTCTGTGAGCGGTTGTGGCTTCCCAATTGCCAAACCCTAGCTCAGAACTGACTCAGTGCCTCAGTCGCACCC
Source organism: Pinus taeda (assembly GCA_000404065.3). Lineage (NCBI taxonomy): Eukaryota > Viridiplantae > Streptophyta > Pinopsida > Pinales > Pinaceae > Pinus > Pinus taeda. The sequence continues at coordinate 2,940 of APFE030453294.1, read as the reverse complement.
TTGAGCTTGCATCCGTGCGGCTGGAAGGCTATAGTCACACCTGTAGACTTTCTTCTGTGCAACTGAGGCTTATATTGAGATAAAACTATCTCTCCTCATATCAAACCTTTGTTGCAGATCAACAATGCCAAATATTTGTTTATTCATGCCCATAAATCATATTTCAATAGTAAAGAATATATATATAATGGAAATGGTAATAGGAGTAAGAATCTTATGGAGAGATTCTCCCTCTGAATGGGAATCCACTTCAATAATCTTCATTCATGTCATCAACATGTGTATAATACTATTATGCATCAACAATCTGTTAGATCATAAAGTCAATCATATACCCATCATCAGCTAACATGCTAACATCAAGTATACATCATACGGGTTAGAGTCATATGATAAGGGCAGGTATTCACAGTTCAAAGATCATGAACAAAATGCTACTTAAATTGCTTAATCCACTAAATCAAGTCATCCAAATTTACCATAGGGCATAATTAGCAACTTACCAAGGTCGATAAGAAAATTATGAATATCAAACTTATTGTTAGACTTCCATCATCATGGTTACCATGCTTATCATTATCATAATATCAAGTCAAGTCATTCAATAAAACTTTACCAAAACAACAAGGGTGTCAAACCATTTTCCATACATTCATCATGCTCATCACAAGCATTATCAATAGTGTCATGTATAAGAATCAATAAGCTAACCTTCTATGTGAAATCCACCATGTCTTATGCACATTGTTGAAATTTCTAAGTCTAACACATTAGAAATTCTTCTTGCATTATCTGGTTTATTTCTCCTACTTGTTTATTACTCAACAAGTTATTTAACAATATAAATACTGAAAATAAACACAAGTGCAGTCTCAACCATCTACAGATCGACAACTGAAAATAACAGATAAACACACAAGGGACACCATTTTTATTGGACAATCGTCCCTGGAAAAGCCCAACTTGGGAAAACCGGTGTAGCAGTTCTGAGGGTTTTATAATTAAGTAGCTTTCTTGAGTACAACTAGGGTGTCAAACTGGTTCACCCAGCAGAGATTTCTATCTGGCAGTAATACCTCCCTTCCGAAGCAAATATTCAGCAAGTCTGCCCCACGAAAATCCTTCCAGCGCTTCTCCAAGGCTCTGTGTCAACCCTGCTAGCCTCTGTGTAGCTCTGGAACCCCCTGCATCAGCCCTTTTCCTTTTTGCATTAGCTCTCTGGCCTTCTGCGTCACCTACGCAGGCCCGGCTAGCCTCTGCGCAGTTTCTCTGGCCTTCTGCATGGCTCCTGCTGGCTTTGCGTAGCCTCTTCAATCACTGCACTGGCTCCTGCTGGCTCTGCGCAGTTTCTCTGGCCTTCTGCATGGCTCCTGCTGGCTCTGCGTAGCCTCTTCAATCACTGCACTGGCCCTCTGGCACTATCTTTGCCTCTCTGCTATGTACTCACTGCCCCTCGCTGCGACTCAGATCACTTGTTCAAATTTTCTCAGCAAACCCTGCTCCAGAAAATCGAACTGACTGATCAATCTTGGTGTGTCTCCAACTAACCCTCAAGCTTCCTCTTATAATTTTTTTATTGAGTCTTCAACGGCCGATATTAAATCTCTAATCAAAGGCTAAGATTAGATTTGGCTTGATCCATGTATTTTTGAACATTCTCACCCAGTTTTATATTAATACCCATTAATATTTTTATTTTCCTAAGTTTAGACTTAGGAACCCATTAAAAATATTAATTATTTTAATATCTCTCTAAATGGGTAGAATTTCCTCAAACTATTTCCGGGTCTTGGAGATCTCATGTGATTTAGCCTCTCCACCAATTTTCATGGCTAGAGCTCATCCGATGCTACCCCAAATAAACACTCCCTCCTAGCGAGGAATGTGCTTTAGTAATGCTCCATCACTGAACATCACCTTGATCATCCAACACTGGTTCCTGTGTTGATGCTTGGCCTACTGCCCAAAATCCTTTGCACTGCTGCCTCTTGTATTGCTGCCCATGGCTTTGCCACTGCCATTGCTACATTTGTACTGCATCTCCCTATGCATCCGTGTTGCTGCTGGTCCTTCCTCCCAACACTGCATCTACATTGCAACTCTCTCTCATCATGCTGCATCGTGCTGCCCATAGCACTACCACTGCTATTGCTGCACTGCAACTCAATTACTGAGAAGTATGTAATTGATCTACCAAGCTACTGACATCCTTGTCAGGCTAGAAGACCTCCTAATGTTGAAGCTCCCTTTGTTGCTATCTTGTGCTCCCTTTACTGCCTTTGCGCTGCTGCAATAACTTTGTTCCTCTCCCACTGTTGCAAACACCTCTGTGCCTTTCTGCACTACTACAACCACCTCTGTGCATCTGGCACTATTGCAATCCTCACTGCGCTGCTACAGATCCCTGCACTCTAGCATTGTTTTGCCGCTCCATCCGCATCTTGCTTCTACCGACATTCGTCATCCTGCTACTGTCGCTCGGGGCTCCCGTCGCCGGATATGATCCAAGTGTTTGGGTACCTCAAGGATCCTGCCCCACATCTTTTGTAGTCCTCCTGAAAACAACTCAATGTCTCCCCACCTCTTCTCTAGAGGTGCATGAGCACGCATGGCACTGTCGTCATCTGTCTCGACTTCTTTCTCCGCCTTAGCCGAAGCTTCCTTGGAGTCAAAAGCCTCTCCTTTATTCTTCTCCTGGGACATTGGGTTTCATAATGACCCAGCTCCCCATAATGGAAGCACTTTACCTTCGAAATGTCCTTCTTCTTCCTCTTCCCCTATTGTCCCACAGATGCCAGAGCTGCATCCTCCTCCTCTTTCTTGATTCGACCTCCTTTGCTGCTACTTCTCGCCTTGGTCAACCATTTGATCTCTTCTTGGCGAAGAGCTGCCCACATCTCTTCCCATTCTGGAAGATCAGCTCTACCCAAAATTCTTTGG
>APFE030453271.1:9043-42587 GCA_000404065.3 Pinus taeda | reverse complement strand
GTACATCTATCTTTGCAATTTCAAGAGGAAGAAGGCCAGGGATTTGCAGACATCCTTGTGGATTCTTGTGGATTGTAGTGTTGATGGTGTGTTCTCTACATGTTATTGTAAGTTTGTTTATGTATTCCACATCTCTCTTTTGCTTCTATTGGAACAGATGAAGTGGTAAAGTTTGAATACATGCTTTGACATGCTCAGCTTTTTAGTTTGTTCAAAATTTATGTTTTCTGCTATCTAGAGAGGATTCAAATGGTTGTTTGCCCTCTTTAGATCCTTCTCTATCATCCCTGATCATCCATTTCAGATTAAGGCATCAGCGCTCACTCCTACCTTGCCCCAAAGATCCCCCTGCAAAAACTGTGCTCAATCCCCGCACCCGGAATTGCACTCCCTCCAATTGCCACCAAAAAACCCAAAAATCTTTAAATCAACCCCCCTTATCAATTTACTAGCCTAATATCTTTGATCCTAATTGGTCAGCTTATCATATTGAAAGATCTACCGAATCTGACCCGAGAGAGCCTTCTCATACCTCGTAGGGCTAGCTACGAGGTGAAATGGTTTGATGTAGCCTTGAGAGTTTTTCTATCTCAGCCTAGGTGAATTCCAAGCGCTAACATGCCCCTCCATCTGAAACTATTCTCTAGGAGCCCCATACCGAGCGAGAATTTATTCAAATAAAAACTTTGAGACAACGTGTTCAGTAGCCTGTGCGATGGATTTGGCTTCCACCCATTTTACTACGTAATCTGTGCAGATGAGAATATGGACTTTTGATGAGAAGGAGGATTAAACAGCCCAACAAAATTGATAGCCCACTTTTCAAAGGGTTCAAGGACTAATTGAGGCTAGAATGGAATTTCATATGATTAACCAGGCTGACCCATTTGTTGGCAATTTTCACACCCCCATACATATTTCCTAGCATCATGAAAATAGAGGGTCAATAGTATCCCATCTGCAACACCTTATGACCAGTTCACTTGCCTACAAAATTCCCTCCACAAGGATTGTCATGCGTAGCTTTTTGAATATCATGAATCTCATCCTCCCCTACATAATGTCAAATTTGTTGGTCTTGTCCAGTTTAGAAGCAATATCCCTCTATCCATGTATAGCAGGCACTTTGTGTCGAAGGAAATGTAACTAGGTTCGTACTTCATAAATGTACTTTTGATATTTGTATTTATTAAAAAAAAAAGAAATATTATTTTATAATATATACCAATGAATTTCTTTCCCATTGAAATAGGTCTAGGACTAGTTTAATCGCTATATGTGAGTCAAATAGTCAAAAGGAAATGTTGAAGGCATGTTACACCATGTATGAATATGTAAGGAAAGCCTCCAAGAAAAGTCAAGTCTCCTCCTATGACAAGGCACCATCAAGAATCCCCTTCAAGCATGCTACACCACCATAGAAGCCATCCGAAGTCTACTCTTCAAGTCGGCCTACAATCAGTCAATCAGGTCGGCCTAAAAGGAGGGGTAGTCCTCTATTTATATAGGTTGTCCACTCCAATACAACACACTCACTTCACTCTGAAATCAGCGCAGAAAATAGGCTAAGAAAAGCACGAAGAAGAGGCCTTATAAGGTAGTGAAGGAAGAGAGAAAGAAGTTGAGGTGAAAGGCACTGTTCTTCTATGGCTATCATAGCCACATGTGTGAGAAAGGAAGGATTTGTCTGTGGTTTTCACAGCATAAAAATACAGTGACATATTGGCATTATGATACAGGTGTTGTCCTTGATGGCAACTCAGTTAAATCACAGTTCACTGTGCAGTAGGTCAACAACAAAGGATTACAGATCATACTCCAAAGAATGAAGAAAGAGAGGTATACGCAGGTTAACCTTGTCCAAGAAGCATATACATGTGAGTTAACAGAACAAAAGGATCGCATAATGTATACATGCACTTTCACAAGAGGAAAAGCACGTACATGTTGGAAAACCAAGTTTTTGGTCCAAGGTATTTTGATCCGAGGTATTTGGTCCAAGGTATTGACCCTAGGTATTTGGTCCTAAGTGGCTTTGGTCCAAGGTATTGAGAAAGGCCTAAGAGTAAATAAGAGGAGAAGATCATTAGGCAAAGGGTGCAAGCAATAATATTCTAAGGAATACTTCTATTTGAAGTATATTTTATGTTGCAGGGTTGTGTTTGGAACTGGATCTAAAATATTTATGTGCACCTTGAGTTCAATGTTGGATAAGGATCATGAGACATGAAATAACTTATTATTAAATGATCTGATATTGGTTGAGACTAGATCAGATGTTTTGTGACTGTTTTACTTGTTATCTATCAAGATCTAGGTTTGTCTGAAGTCTGGAATTTCCACAAAGTTCTAAGTCAAAATTTGTATATTTGTATGGAGGTTCATCTCATCTAAAGAGCGTATACACGCATGTTCGGTTCTTTCAAGTAGCGTATACAAAAGAAAATCTTCTTTTTTAGATTTGACTAAACTATCTAATCAAATTTTGTTGTTTTACTGCTTTCTATCAATGAAGTCTTCTTAGATATGAATGTAAAACTGAATACATAAGGAGGATGGCATTTGATTGATTGATTGTATAAGTGAGAAGAAGTGATATTTGTCCCTGCCTGTGTAAAGCTCTAAACGTTGACAATAGATATTCAGTATATTGATAGTTGGTACAGACTTGATTCAAAAGTTTATGTTTGCAGTAGTTTTGAAGGTATACGCAGGTTCAATTAACAGAAGTAGCGTATACATGCAGTTTGGGTGCAGCCAAGTAGCGTATACATTCTAAAGCATGATTTTTGAGGTTACAGCTGGTTCTGAATAATGATGCAAGGTTCTGGGTTCAGTACAATGTTCTAGTGTCAATGATCTGATTATTCAGATTAACTGAATATTAGTTGATGCAGTTTAAGTTTAAAATATTTGATGGGTCCAGTATGAAAATTTGATGAAACATGGCCTTCAAATTGTGGTGTTGTGATCTAGGAATATCCAGTCTGAAAATTCATGAAACGTGGTCCCTGGTGAAAGAGTGAAGTTTTCCGTAGGCTGGCACCTACGTACTAGTAAACATATTGGCTAGTACAAGATCTAGGGGGTTGTAGCTCCCTTCCAGTAGAAGCTGGAGAATGGGAGAAGGTTGAAATCTTCTATAGGTAGAAATCTACGTACTGGTATGAGTCTACACCAGTACAATATTGTAAACAAATTTTCTTATTATTAAAAGAAGACAAAGACGACAATAATAGGTGGTTTTTACCCACATTGGGTTTCCACCTTAAATCTTGGTGTTCACGTGTGTTGTTTATGTGTGATTCTTTATTCTCCTTTTACTGCACCTTCTAATAAATCTCTGATATACTAGTTTAAGCTCAACACATGATAATTGTCTAAATCACAAGTTCTCTGCATATATGTTGGTTTCTTTAAGCACAGTCGTGTGTACATGCTAGTTCACTTCACTGAAGTAGCGTATATAAATATATTTGGGAAATAAAATTATTGATCTGATAATAATGATTCACCCCCCTCTCAGTATTATTTCCAACAATTGGTATCAGAGCAGGTCCTTCAGAAGAAGCTTGATCACTTGAAGGGAGATCCATCAACATGAACAATCAAGAAAGCATGCGATCCATCAGACCGCCAATCTTCGATGGGAGCAACTTTGTTTATTGGAAAATAAGAACCACAACCTATCTACAATGTCTTGGAATAGATGTCTGGGAAATTGTGGAAGGAGGATATACATTTCCAACATCAATTCCTACAGATGCGGCAAGTAAAAAGCAATTTGAAATCAATGCCAAAGCTGTCAATACTTTATTGGGAAGTTTGTTACAATCAGAGTTTGTCAAAGTCATGCAGCTGAAATCAGCCAAATAAATATGGGACAAAATCGTTCTAAACTACGAAGGAGACTCTCAGGTAAAACATGTTAAGCTTCAAACTCTCAGAATTCAATATGAAACTATTAAGATGCATAATGAGAAAGTATATCTAGTTACTTCTTACATATAGATGAGGTTGTCAATTGTAGGAAGAATCTAGGTGAAGAAATAAAGGAAGTTACCTTAGTTGAGAAAGTTTTGAGATCCTTGTCTGCTAAATTGAATCCAAAGTGTCTGCCATAAAAGAAAAATAGGATCTACAGAATATCAATATGACACAGCTTCACAGGATCATAACTGCCTTCGAGATGAGAAAATGAGGACCATCAGATATGAGAGAAGCCGCATTTAAAGCTTCAACAAAAGTAAAGGAAGAACACAATGAATTAGGACTTATTTCAGAAGAAGAAGATGAGGTAAACTTTGTCAAGAAGCTTCAATGGGGTTCTAGAAGGTTTAGAGGTAAGCTACCCTTCAAATGCTTTGCTTGTGGTAGAGTCAGTCATTATCCTGCCAGTTGTCCTCATAAAGATAAACATGAAAAAGGAAAGAAAGGAATATTCAAAAGGGAATAGAAAACAAGTTTTGAATAAAAGGAGTTACTATACTCATGAAGATAGCAATGGTTTATCTAATAGTGATGAATATGAAACTGGACAAGATTATAGACTTCTCATGGCTTATAATAGCAATGATTTTTGGGATAGTTTAGAAGAGGATAGTGATGGTTTATCTAATAGTGATGATTATAGACTTCTCATGGCTTATGACGATGATAATTTTTTGGATTCTTTAGAAGAGGAAGACCTTCATGAAGAAATATATAAACTCAAAATCTATTTAGAAGAAAAAAAATATGATTATAAATACCTTGGCATACCAACTTGCCAAAAAAGAAAAACACAATGAAAAACTAGAATGTGAAATTGTGGGTCTAAGAAAGGATCTTGAGAAAACAAAATCTCTCAATGTCAGACTTGCTAAAAGAATAGAAAATTTAAATGAAATTATCAAAGTTCAACATTCTCCTCTGATAAAGATAGGTCTTGGATATACTGAAGAAGCATCTCAATCACTGAAGTCGTCAACCTCCACCAAAAGCTATCTTAATGCAGCAAAGACCAGTGAATGGTTGACAATCGTCAGCAAAGGCATAAAGAAGATCACCAGGTAAATCATACTCAATTTACTGCAAGGATGAATAGAAGCCACAACCAACCTCAGGAAAATCATACTCAGCTTTCTCCAAAGATGAATATCAATAGGAACTACAATCACCAGGTTAATAGATTCGATAGTTGCAGGAACTTCTTTAGTGGGCAATGATTTTCATGTCATAATTTTGGGCACAAAGCTTCTCAATGTGTTGCTTATAAAACCATCATGACTAGAGAAGCACGAAATCAAAGGAATGTAACAGGAATCGAGAGAAGTTCCTATAATAACTTTTCTCCTCTTGAAAATGAAATAGAATTCTCAATCTGTAACAACTTTGGCCATGAAGAATTTGAATGCAAGAGAAAATTTTGGCAAACATCTCAAAAGGAGAAAACACCATTAAATCCCAAGATATGGAGAAGGAAAAAATCTCAAACAGAAAGATGTGGTATAGCCTTGTACGCAGAAGGACAAGAAAATCAGTGGTACATCGATAGTGGATGCTCAAAACACATGACAGGTGAAAAATAAAAACTTCACTCATATAATGCCTTAGAAAAAGAATGTCTCATTTGGAAATGACACTCCTGTTGTCATAAAAGGTAAAGGCTCTGTTTTCTTGAATGAAAAGGTTAAATCTGGAAATGTTATGTATGTAGATGGTTTAAAGCATAACCTGTTGAGTGTCAGTCAAATGTGTGATCAAGGAAATGAAGTGGTGTTTCGATCAAACATATGTGTTGTTCGCGAGCTTGATACAGGAGAGACTGTGATCAAAGGTACAAGAACTCCAAACAACTTATACATACTCAAGGGAGGACAACAACAATTCTATCTAAGAAAAAATGATGAAAACTGGTTGTGGCATAGAAGATTGGGACATCTAAGATTTTCTTAAATAGGAAAAGCATGCAAACTCAAGGTTGTTCGTGATCTTCCAGATATCGACATCCTAGAAATACAATATGCAAACCATGCCAAATCGATAAGAAAACCATAGATCACTTCATAGAAAAAGAAGGGTCAGCTAGTAAGCCTCTTGAACTTGTCCATACTGATCTATGTGGAACATCAAGGAAAAAGTCACCTCGTGGAGAAGAATATTTTATTTTGTTCAATGATTTTTTTCTAGAATGTGTTGGATACGACTTCTAAAGCATAAAGATGAAGCATTTGAAAAGTTCCAAGCCTTCAAAGCTTTGGTTGAAAATGAATCACATCAAAAAATAAAATGTCTCAAATCTGATTGAGGAGGGGAATTTACATCGGATGAATTCTTTGACTTTTGTGAACAACATGGAATAAAAAGGAAATTCTTCATCACAAGGACTCCTTAGCAAAATGGTGTGGTAAAAATAATGAACAGAACAGTTCAACGAATGGCTCAAGCTATGCTAGATGATTCTGGAACTCCTGCAACCTTCTGGGGTGAAGCAACATTTGCTTCCATAACTATTCTCAACAAAGCAAATGTTCAGGTAAATAGCACTCAAACTCCACATGAAATTTGGTATGGCAAGACTCCTACTGTAAAATACTTTAAAGTTTTTGGAAGTAAATGTTTTATCAAAAGGGCTGATGAAAAACTTGGTAAGTTTGAACCTAGAGCAGGTGAAGGTATTCTTCTTGGTTATTCCTCCAAAAGTAAAGGATATAAATGTTATAATAAAATACTTGGGAAAATTGTTGAAAGCATTGATGTTGTAGTTGATGAAGCATGCAAAAATCCAAAAAAGATAAAATCAACAGAAGATTATGACAATGAAGAAGATGGGGATTACTTTCCCACATCAAATCAAAATGATATTGAAGAAGAAACTAGTGATGCACTAGAAGAAGAGATAATGGTAGAATAAAATACTCCATCCAGGTACGTTCAGAAAAATCATCCAAAAACTCAAATTTTAGGGGAAAAAGAGGCAGGTGTACAGACAAGAAGAACTATTACAACAACCTCAATCTATCTAACATTACTATCTTCCACCGAAACTCAAAATGTAAATGAAGCATGCAAAGATGAATGTTGGGTAAATGCCATAGATGAAGAACTTGAGCAAATTGAAAAGAATGATACTTGGGAATTAGTTCCTAGACCTCATGATAAAAATATTATAGAAACTAAATGGATATTTAAAAACGAGCTGAATGAAAATGGAGAAGTCATTAGAAACAAGCCAAACTTGTTTGTAAAGGATATGCTCAACAAGAAGGTATAGATTTTGAAGAAACCTTAGCACATGTTGCCAGACTTGAAGCCATAAGGATGTTTCTTGCTCTTTCTAGCTTTCAGAAATTCAAAGTATACCAAATGGATGTAAAATCAGCCTTCCTTAATGGAGATTTAGAAGAAGAATTTTATATTGAACAGGCAGAAGGATTCATTCTTGGAAATGTTGAAAAACTTGTATGCAGACTCAAAAAGGCTCTCTATGGTTTGAAATAGGCTCCAAGGGCCTGGTATTACTGCCTTGACAAATATCTACACCAACAAGGTTTTACAAAAAGTTCAGCAGATAACAATCTATATACAAAGATTGAAACTGATAGATTGCTAATTATTATTGCTTATGTTGTTGATATCATTTTTGGTAGCAATGAAGAATCCATGAGTCAAAATTTTGCTTCAGTAATATAGCAGGAATTTGAAATGTCCTTGCTTGGTGAACTTACCTATTTTGGTCTACAAGTTCAACAAAATAAAGATGGTATTTTTCTGTCACAAACAAAATATCTCAAACAAATCTTGAAAAGGTACGAATGGAATATTCTAAACCTGTATGTGCCCCAATGATAACAGGATTAGTCTTAGCTCAAATGATGAATTAACAATAGTACATCAACCAACTTATAGATCTATGATTGGTAATTTTCTTTATCTAACAGGTACTCGACCTGACATCATGCATGTAGTAGGAATAGTTGGAAGATTCCAAGCAAATACAAAAGAATCACACCTTCAAGCAGTTAAAATAATTTTCAAATATCTTCAAGGAACTTAGAAATTTGGTTTATGGTATCCTGTAGATGCAAATCTTACTCTTCATGCATATACAGATGCAGATTGGGAAGGAAGTGTTGATGATAGAAAAAGCACTAGTGGTGGTGAATTCTATATGGGTTCCAGGTTAGTGTCTTGATTCAACAAGAAACAAAGTTCAATTGATTTATATAGTTGAAGTAGAATATGTGGCTGCTACATCTTTCTATACACAAATACTTTGGATGATGCAAACTTTGCAAGACATTCAGTTCACATGTACTCCACCTATCTCCATTCTATGTGATAATACAAGTGCCATCAATATTTCAAAGAATCCAGTCATGCACTCCAAGACCAAGAACATACCCATAAAGTACCATTTTCTACGTGAACAAGTGCTTGAATAAAAGGTCAAATTGGAGTACGTTCCCTCCAAAGAACAGGTTGTTGATATATTCACTAAACCACTGCCTATAGAAACATTTGAATATCTCAAACAAAAGATGGGAGTAGTTGCTACATCATCCTGTTGTTAAATCCAAATTTTTCAGAGAATGGTTATTATACGCGTGTTTCATGAAGTATAGTCGCATACACACGCGGGTTTCTATAGGTCAAGGAGCATATATGTTTTTTAGAGCAAAAAGACAATGGTGCAGGCTCTGATATGGGTGCTTTGTTTGATATTGATGATTACTATTTATCGATATGATTTGTTCATTAATTTTTATCTGACTGAGAAAGATGCCTTGATAATTGAATTGTTAACAATGCACAGGTAGCACAGGTTTAGGGGGAGTATTAGCCTTCACGTACATTCAACATTGGCATTATGGTTGCTCATTCTAGCTATGGCTTCAGATATTTATACCATTTGTTTCTTAAGTCATGTAAAAAGTTTAGGGTGTGATATGTCTTCTCATACATTTGAATGAGTCCTATTGGACAAATGATGTAATTGGTATCCCCACTTTGCATGGGATGGTTGATGTAATATTTATTATTTATGTCATGTATAAACTGGTATATCCCCACTTGGCTGGGAGATGGATGTATGTATGAGTCATTGGTGATAGGAAGGTCATACTCACTTAATTGAGTTATAGAGTCATGTTATTTTGGAGAATATTTTTGCCAACTATGCATGTGCTCAGGGGGAGCATGGATAGTTTCAGCGCATCTCAACATGTACTAAGGGGAGCTCAATTAGATAATTTAGCATGTACTCAGGGGGAGCATGGACAACATAATGTATGTCAACGGGAGAGAATATCTTGGTCTGCCCTTTGCCTTTGATGTCAAAGGGGGAGAGTGTCTTGGTGTTGTTGTTGCCATCAAGTCCAAAGGGGGAGCTCATTGGCATTATGATATAGGTGTTGTCCTTGATGACAACTCACTCAGATGATAGTTCATTGTTGCAGCAGGTCAGCAGCAAAGGATTACAGATCAGACTCTAAAGAATGAAGAAAGAGAGGTATATGCAGGTTAACCTTGTCCAAGAACCGTATACACACGAGTTAATAGAACAAAATGAGTGTATAACGTATACACACACTTTCACAAGAGGAATAGCGCGTACATGTTGGAAAACCAAGTTTTTGGTCCAAGGTATTTTGATCCAAGGTATTGATCCAAGGTATTGATCCAAGGCATTTGGTCTGAGGTATTTGGTCCAAGTTATTGACCCTAGGTATTTGGTCCAAGGTATTGGTCCTAAGTGGCTTTGGTCCAAGGTATTAAGAAAGGCCTAAGAGTATATAAGGAGGAGAAGATCATTAGGAAAAGGGTACAAGAAATAAGATTCTAAGGAATACTTCTATTTGATTTTATGTTACATGGTTGTTTTTGGGACTCGATCTAAATTATTTATGTGCACCTTGAGTTCAATGTTGGATCATGATCATGAGACATGAAATAAATTATTCTTGAATGATCTGATATTGGTTGAGACTAGATCTGGTGTTTTGTGACTGTTTTACTCGTTATCTATCAAGATCTAGGTTTGTATGAAGTCTGGAATTGCCGCAAAGTTCTAAGTCAATATTTTCATATCTGTACGCAAGTTCATCTCAGCCAAAGAGCGTATATACATAGGTTCGGTTCTTTCAAGTAGTGTATACAAAAGAAAAGCTTCTTTTTCAGATCTGATTGCACTATTTGCTCGAATTTGATTGATTGATTGTATAAGTGAGAAGAAGTGATCTCTGTCCCCGCCTGTGTAAATCTTTGAAAGTTGACAATAGATATTCAGTATATTGTTAGTTGGTGTAGACTTGATTAAAAAGTTTATGTTTGCAGTAGTTTTGAAGGTATACGTAGGTTCAATTAACAAAAGTAGCGTATACACGCAGTTTGGGTGCAACCAAGTAGCGTATACGTTCTAATACATGATTTTTGGGGTTACAACTGGTTCTGAATGATGATGCAAGGTTCTGGGTTCAGTACATTGTTCTGGTGTCAGTGATCTAATTGTTTAGATTAACCAAATATTGGTTGATGTAGTTTAATTTTAAAATATTTGATGGGTCTAGTATGAAAATTTGATGAAATGTGGCCTTCAGATTGTGGTGTTGTGATCCAGGGGTATCCAACTTGAAAATTCATGAAACATGGTCCTTGGTGAAAGAGTGGAGTTTTCTGTAGGTTGGCACCTACATACTAGTAAACATATTGGCTAGTGCAAGAGCTAGGGGGTTGTAGTTCCCTTCCAGTAGAAGATGGAGAATGAGAGAAGGTTGTAAACGTCTGCAAGTATAAGCCTTCGTACTGGTATGAGTCTGCACCAGTACAAGATTGTAAACAGATTTTCTTATTATTAAAAGAAGACAAAGACAATAACAATAGGTGGTTTTGACCCACATTGGGTTTCCACCTTAAATATTGGTGTTCATGTGTGATGCTTTATTCTGCTTTTACTGCATTGTCTAATAAATCTCTAATATACTAGTTTAAGCTCAACACATGATAATTGTCTAAATCACAAGTTCTCTGCATATACATTGGTTTCTTTAAGCACATTCACATGTACATGCTAGTTCACTTCACTGAATTAGCGTATATAAATCTATTTGGGAAATAAAATTATTGATCTGATAATACTGATTCACCCCCCTCTCAGTGCCCCCCATTCCAGTGAAGAGGAAGGGCACCCAAGAGAAGAAGGAAAGCGGCTACAACAACAAGTAAATAATCACACATGCGAGAATTTAGGGCTGCTGGATAGTCACATCCAGCCTACAACTACACTTTGAAGAAGAAGCTCATTTGGTTAAGAAGGTGAAGGAATTATCATATGGGAAGGTTCTCATCAAAGCCTTATCCTATAGAGAAATTATAACAAGATTTACCAACAAATGAAATAAGAACAAAGTGCTAGAAGAAGGAAGACGAAGTGTCATAAGAAGTACCAGAAGAAGTGTGGGGGAATAAGGTGCAGAAAGAAGGAAGGACTTGACTTATGCTTGGAGGATACTCTTGTCAGGGGTCGAGGGTTTGACATTGATCAATAGAAGCTTCAATAAGAGAAATTCACTAAAGGGTTTTCCTCTCAAGAGAAGAGAGGTTTGGCCTTAGCAGAGAGCCAATATCTTGTTTTCTTGTTTTTCTGTTTTGGTAGAAATTTTATCAAGCACACACATATGCACTAATAAGAAGAAGAAGAAGAATAAGATAACAAAGAAAAGTAAAAGTACTCCACAAACTGTTATCAAGTAACGAAGAATCACTCTACACTACTTTGCCCTAGATTATTCAACATGGTATCAAAGCAAGGTGACACATCAAGGAAAGGGAAACTCAAGAACACTCATCAAGGAGAAGCATCTACAAATTTGAAGCATCAAGCCTAGAATTCACAATCACTTCAACGACAAGAGGCGTATAGAATCCATAATTCATCAAGAAGGTCTAAAAAGCTAGAAGAAGAGTCTTATATAAACGCACCTACAAAGAAGAGTAGATTGAAGCAGGACCTACATCAAGCTACAAGTCTTCAAGCAAATCTCATCATCAAGAAAGTCCACTTGGAGAAGGCAACTTGAAGAACGTAAAATTCCAAGGAAGGCAAGCCATCAAGTCTTCAAGGGGGAAGCAAATCTATCACATCTAAAAAATCTATCAAGTAAGTACATGTCCCCTTCTGCATATACATTAATGTCTTTTTTCAAGGAAAGCAATAAATTGGTAGGTACCAATAAATTTCTTACATGGAAGAAGAGGATTGGTCTACTTCTCAAGGAGAATGAACTCCTAAAACATGTCAAAGGGAATATCACTATCCCTGCTAAAGAACATACACAAGCCTTATCCAAGTACAATAAGGATGAGACAAGAGCCCAAAGGATTTTGGAAGAATTACTCAAAGAATCTCTCATTCCCTATGTCTCCAAATTTGGGACATCGAAAGAAATTTATGATAAGCTAGTAGAGATATTCTCAGTATCCACAACCAAAGAAGTAATATATCTGAGGAATGAATTTTACAAGATGAAGATAACAAATGAAGGAATAGCTCCCTACTTCATGAAAATCTCTGAAATGGGAGACCAACTTCAATAACTTGCGGAAGTCATGTCTGATAGAGAAATGACAATTGTAGTACTCAATGCTCTACTTGAGGAGTGGGGAAACTTCACATCAACCATATATGCCAAGAAGGAAGAAACCACTCTCAGTGAAATTTGGTTTCTATGCATGACAAAGGAAACCAGACTTAAGGCAAAAGTAGATGTGGGATCAAAGGAGCAAGCATAAAAGAAAGGGTAAATTTGGCAAGTTTGGTCCATGAAGAACAATCAACAAAGACATGTCCAAAATCCAATGGTTTAGATGCCAAAAATATTCACACTACAAAAGGAACTATCCTAAGCTTAAGAAGGACAATGACAACAAAATAAAGAGGGAAGAAGCTCACATAACTCAAGAGGTGAAAGAAGAAGGAAAGAAGCAAAAGAATGAAGATCCTCTGGATCTCTACTATGACTAGGTCAAACTCTTTACTTCTAGACTTCTTTCAAATTTTTGAGTAGTATAGGAGCATGTAGGAATAGAATAATAATGCATGGTTAGAACCATCCTCTAGAATCTAGAAGCATGACGTACATAGACTTCTAGATACTCATGAAGATGTAGCATTTATAATAACAACAAAATGCATGGGTAGAAATATCTTCTAAAATATGGGAGCATGATAGGTATAGCTCAATATATTCATGTAGAAGAAGCATACCTAGTATAGTCCCTCATCCATGATGAAAGAAAAAATTGATCATGATTAAGAATGTTAGAAGACCTCCATCATCAAAAAGAAAAAAAACATTTGCAAGGCAAGGATCTTTAAGATACTATGATGGAATCTTCAAAGGAAGGTTCATGAACCAAAGCAGATCTCTGATCCAAACTTAAACAGGAACACAAAAACTTACAGATATAATCATAATAGAAAAACATTGAACTTTGTTTACAAATAGAATGGAAATAAGATAGCTCGGGTGGTGGTAGCTTATCTTTGAGAATAGATGTGGTGGATACATGCCTCTTAAGTAAGCTACAATGAGGGTCAAGGGCATTTTTATTATTGAAAAATAAAGGAAAACCTTAAACAACCAAAACCCTAACCTGAGGAGATGTAACACCAAGAGTTCATGGGCTCCGTTGGGGTTAGTTGGGCAACCAACTTCCCGAGGTCGTAACTTAGTCATATTATCTTTGTTTGACGCATATTATGCCTCATTGGAAAGATATCTCTAAGGACTACAATTGATAATGTGATTTTAATAGAAATAATTAATAGGAAAATTTCCAAAAAAACGTTGGTTAGGGCTTCAAAACGGCTCTGGAAGTTCACCACCCAAATAACTGCGAAAAATAGTAAATTGTGCTACATTAAGGAAACATATGAAATTGACCGGGGGGTGTAGGTGGAATAGGTGGGTGGACCCCAATATCCACTTGGATCATTCCTCCCCCCTTAGGAAGCAATGGTCCCCATTGCATGCAGAGCCTCCATGAGGTGAGGAAATTTCTATTGAACCTGGTCCCTGGTGAACCACTTACCTTGGTGACAGAGTTGGCCTACTTTGACAGCTCGATATAGTTGTATCCTTTGTTGCTAAGTGTTATTGATCTATGTGTCCATGATCTGATCAGTTGTGGCCTATTCCATGTAGTATAGGTTGAGTTCTATTGGTGTGAGATGTTTTGCAATGTCAGATGTGTCCAACAATGGTGGGAAGTATGGCCGAAGGCGATCTACATTGAACACTGGGTGCAGACCAAGGAACGGTGGGATGCTAAGCTTGAAGGCATTGTCAACGCTGACCTTGGTGATGGTGTATGGCCCATATCAGAGTAGGCAAAGCTTGCAGTGGGGTCTAGCAAGGCACTCTTTTTGCAAATGAAGCCAAACTTTGTCGCTCACTTGGAACTTGTGCGACACTCGATGCTGATCATGGCATTTCTTGTACTTAGCATTGGATCTATCCAATATATCATGGACCTATTGGTGGATGTGTTGAATGCGCTTAATGAATTTGTTATCCCTCTCATATTTAGACTGCACATGATCTGAATCTACCTGAGTGGCTGCAAATGTTATGACCACACCAATGGGGCATAATGGATGAAATCTCAACTCCGCCTGAAAGGGGTTGTGGCTGTTGAGATGTGGAGAGCTCTGTTGTAGCTGTGTTCGATATAGGGGATACTTTCATCCCATGTGCATATATGCTTCACGTTGTACATGCACAAAATGTGTACGATAATCCTGTTAACAACCTTTGTTTGGCCATTAGTTTGGGGATGGAAAGCCATGGAATTAGTGAGTTTTGTATTGAGCATCGACCAGAGACTTAACCAAAATGCACTCAGGAATCTGTTTTCCCGATCTGAGATAATGGAATGTGGGATCCCAAAATGTACCCACACTCTCTCAAAGAAGAGATTAGTAGTGGCCTTTGTTGTGATTCTCTTCTTGTAGGCCTCCACGGCGGGCATCTTAGAGAATCTGTCGACGACCATGAAAATGCAATAGTTTCCATGCTTAGTAGAAGGAAGGCCTGACATATAATCCATGGAGATGGATTCCCAAGGCCAACTAGGAGTAGGTAGAAGAGTATACAAGCCTTACTTCCTAATTGTTTGTTTGGAAATGGTGTAGGTGGTGAAGAATTTAATATACTTCCCAACGTCTTGACGAAGTTTCAGCCAATAAAAATACTTCTGCAATATCGTCACTGTTTTCTCTACTCCAAAATTGATCCAGGTGGATATTGGTGGTCAACTGCCAAGTCCACCTGGAACCCCACCATTGTTTCTCTCAGCATTTTCAGTTTCCATAATTGTAGCACAACTTACTATTTTTAGCATTTTTTCAGCTCCTGAACTTCTGGAGCCGTTTTGAGGCCCTAAGTGATGTTTTTTGGGAAATCTGGGGGCAACATGGGTCCATGGACTGATGTTTCTCTTCTCAAAGTGGTAGTTATTGGATATATATTTCTGACGAGCTATTGTATGCGTCAAACGGAGATCATATGCCAAAGTTACGACCCCAAGAAGTTGATGTACCAATTTACCCAAACGGGGCCCACAGTTTGGCGTTTCATCTTCTAGGGTTAGGTTTTGGAATGTTAAAGGTTTTCCATTGTTTCTCAAAAATAAATAGGCATTCCAGCCTCATTGTAACATAGTTCAGAGGCATGTAGCCACCACATATCTTCTTAGAGATAAGCTATCATCGCCCTAGCTAGTTTATTTCCATTACTGTTTGTAAGCATATTTCAGTATTTTACATTAATGAAATGAAGTATTATTTCCACTGCATCTATGTATTTATGGTTATCTCTATAATCTATTGTGTTCCTGTTTAAATCCGGATCAGTGGTATCAGAGCGGTCTGCTTTTTCTCGGTTTTTTCTTTGCATGTCCCCAACGAGGTCAGGATATAAGGAGTTAGGGCTTGAACTGGTCGAACCTTTGCAAGACCAGCCTCGCAAATCCCGACGGCCTCCCATGGCGGATGAGAAGAAAGATGAGGGGGTAGGAGATCCTATCAAAATCTTGCTCGAAGAAGCGCTCGAGCGGCAAAGGAACGCGATGATGGATAGCTTTGCGCAGATCCTTCAGCGGCTACCTAGAGGTGACGCATCGGCTTCCAGCAGCGACTTTGGAAACGCCACGCCCTTTAAGGTACAAGTTAATTTTGAAATCCCCATCTTCGAGGGTAAAATAGACGCAGATGCCGTAGATAAATGGTTAAATCTGCTAGATGGGTATTTCTCTGTTCACGAATTTTCAAGTCGGGAAAAGATTGTTTTCGCTCTTCTCAAAGCAGCCCCCCACGTCAAGGACTGGTGGGAAACCTACTGCGAGCAGAAGGATGAAAGTACAGGCTCACTATTTTCAGCCGCACCCACTTGGAATGACTTTTGAATGCCATCAAGGAGCAGTACTACCCTGTCAAAAGCTATGAGGACAAATACATCAGATGGACCACGCTGTGGCAGGGACGAGACCAAGATGTGTCTGAGTTCACAAACATCTTTCACACCCTTCGCACACAGTTGGGTATCAAAAATTCTGAGCTGCATCTGGTACTCAAATACCGTGGCTACCTACACAGATACATCCAGGAAGAGATGGAGTTCTTGGACATCTCCTCACTCGGCACAGCATACCGATACGCTGTCAAAATCGAGCAAAAGTTCAAACAGAAGAAGAGAGACTTTGGATCTGCAAATCAGAAGCCCAAAGGACAAAGCCAAGGCGGGGTGACCCAAGACAACCAGTCAAAGCCACAAGAAAAGAACAACACCACAAAGCCGAAGAAGGACACAGGAAAGTGGTGTGAGTTCCACAAGAGTCCCACTCATAACACAAGTGAGTGTCGGACCAAGCAGTCATTGGTGGCCGAATTGAAGGCTTCCGAATCAGATTCATGTTTTGACCCTGAACCAGAACCTGACAAGGGGAATGGCAAAGGGAAGCAGTCATTGATGCGGATCCCAGCGCCACTTGCCCATGCCAAGATCCAGAAGAATGAGCCCGAAGAGCCAGAGGAAGGGGAACGTCTTTTCCACTCACAGATGTGGGTGAAGGGTTCGCCGCTACAATTCATTGTCGACAGTGGCAGCCAAAGAACCTTATTTCAGCAGAGGTCGTGAAGCGGTTGGGCCTACCGACTACACCACACCCACAGCCGTACAGTATCGGGTGGCTTCATGAAGGACGAGATCTCAAAGTTCGCCAGCAGTGCCGCCTTCCCTACAGCATCAAACCATTCACAGACGAGGTGTTGTGTGATGTTACACCTCTGGATGTTTGTGATGTACTATTAGGCCAGTCATACTTGTGGAGGCGACATGTTGTGTATGAGTCAAGGCCTCGTGCTGTCATTATTTCTTTGAATAATTCATTATACAAGATATCGGGGGTAGCCCCACCTACCGCCACATCTTTGATCACTGCTAAGAAAGGCAGCAAGTTCATCTCCCAGACCAGGAAATTCATCTGTATGGTTCACTCCCAAAGTAAAGGGAAGATCGTTGCTACATCCATGACCCCCGCAAAGGGTTCCTCCATGCAGCAGCAACAAAAGAGGGATACGGTCATGACAAAACACAGGAACAACTTCTCCTCACCCACAGGGGTACCACATAAGTTTCAGGTGGGCGACAAAGTCTGGTTGCATCGACAGAAAGAATGCCTTACCAGAACCCATCAGAAGCTCAGACCACTCCAACATGGTCCTTACAGCAGTACCACGCTTGTGGGGAACAATGCTTTGGAGCACAGCATTCCTCCATTCCTTCACCTACACCAAGTGTTCAATGTGGACCATCATCGACCATGCTTCCCACCATTACTGGACACATCAGACAGTGTAGAACAAGTTCAGCAAATGGAGGAACTCAACGCAATGGGGACCATTGCTTCCTAAGGGGGGAGGAATGATCCAGGTGGACATTGGTGGCCACCTGCCAAGTCCATATGGACCCCCATCATTGTCTCGTTCAGCATTTTCAGTTTCCTTAATTGTAGCACAACTTACTATTTTTAGCAGTTTTTCGGGTCCTGAACTTCCGGAGTCGTTTTGAGGCCCTAAACGACGTTTTTTGGGGAATCCGGGGGCAACACAGGTCCATGGAATGTGGACCAATGTTGCCCGTTCCAACAATGGTAGTTCTCGAATAGATCTTTCTAACGAGCTATCATACGCGTCAAACGGAGATCGTATGCCAAAGTTACGACCCCGGGAAATTGATGTACCAATTTACCCAAAACGGGGCCCACAATTTGCGTTTCATCTTCTAAGGGTTGGTTTTGGAATATGAAGGGTTTTCCATTGTTTCTTAATAATAAATAGGCCTTCGAGCCTCATTGTAACACAAGTTCGGGAACAGTTCAGAGACATGTAGCCGCACATCTCTTCTCAGAGATAAGCTACCATCGTCCTAGCTGGTTTATTTCCAATTCTGGTTGTAAGCATATTTCGGTATCTTCCATTAATGAAATGAAGTATTATTTCCACTACATCTCTTTATTTATGGTTATCTCATCTCTGTATTTATGGTTATCTCTGTAATCTATTGCTTTCCTATTTAAATCCGGATCAATGGAGGTTGATTTCTTGGAAATCATACACTAGAATTAGATGAAATTGATTGGACAGGATACCATTATCCATATGCCTCTCCCTATGAAACATATTTTTACACATATGCACAAATATCAAGAAAATTAAAAAATGGTTGTAGGTGATGTAGCACAATTTCTCGAAAATTGTGCACTCGAATTTGTTGAAATTGCTTGAGCATGTTACCATAATCCATATGCATCTCCCCTTGGGACAGATTGGCAAATGGATGCATGGTTTTCAATTTATGGAAAAAATATATTTATGCTCTATGTATTTTTATTTCCTGGAGTAAAACATAGCATTCCTATAGTATTTTAGGACAGTAAGAAAACCAAATGGGAAAATCTTGAGAATGATGGGTGGATTGTGGAGGGTCATCGATTGGCATGGCCTTGGCCTTGTTGGAGAATTTGAGCAAAGGAGAAGAAAGTCAAAATTTGACTTCTTTTGACTAGGTATGACCAATTTTTTCTTTTGCTAGTGCCAACTTGTTTTTGTTGCTTGCAGATGTTGGAGAGCACCTACATTCATCAGAGAGATACATGGAACAATTTTATTTTTCTCTTTTTTCGTCTAGGCCTACTAGTCACCTCAATGAGGTTTTCAACTAGTAGGTCTCCATAGGTGCCTCAAAGGAGGTTTTCACCTAGGATCCTTCATTTTTATCTTTTTTCCTCTTTTTTTCCAACCCATTGACTGCCTCATGGAGGTTTTCAATCAATGAGCCAATCTTAGGCGCCTCAAAGGAGGTTTTCACCTGAGATTTTATTTTTTTCTCTTATTTTTCATTTTTTTTTTCTACCCTACCCTACTTGAAAAACAAAATCACTTTCAAGTATAAGAATACTTCCAATGGAGCCATGTGCATATCAAGATGACAGACAAATAGATATGTAGGATTGAAATGTATGCTTTTTCATGTACCTGAATTTGAGTGATCAAATGCTTTGACTTTGATGACATCAAGCACAATTGAAGAAGAGAGTGTTGCTGCAAATTAATGACTGTCTGGAGCCAAACCTCAATATAACTTTCATGCCCTTGGTTTGATTACTTATCTTGATCATTATTCATGTCTTCTTCTACCATGACCTTCAAATCTTCCTATTTTTGCTGATTGTTCTCTTGAATACATGGAGGATTTGATGGTAACCATGATGGAGCTTTCTTAATCTCTGATTTTGATGTCTTCTCTTCATCAAGTGCATCCCATGATTCTGTGGTCTTATCATTTGAATCTTCTTCTTTTGGATGTGGTCCTTCAATGATATCAAGATAATCTCTTTTTTGCAATACTCTTCCTGAGCTATGGTGAATATCATTGATCTCAAGAGGAGATGTTTGGAAGTGTTGTACCCTAGCATTGAGCGTGGGCTGACCTACTTCAATGTGTGGATTTGGAAATGGTGGTACAGGTAGTTGAGTGGGAGTGGAAATTTGAGATTGATGTGATTGGGGTTGGGGTAGTGGTTATGATGGAGATGAATGGTAGGGATAACATGGAGTTGGGTATGGAGGATATTTAAGAAATATTTAGGATATTGTGGATGGTTCCCATAAGTTCCTTGCCAACCTTGTTGCCAAGACTGGTTTTTGGGTTGAGATGGCCAATGTTGTGTTTCAATTACTTTGACATGGATGTGCATAAGATTCAAATTGTGAATTAGGTTCTTGCATTATACTAGGTTGAATAGGATGTCATGGTCCTTTTGGAGCTACATAACATAGCTGCATTGGCAGTTGATTTGCTCCATTGTCCTCTTGGTAAAGTTCATTCAACCTTGGTAATGACAAGCAATATTAAACATCATGTGATTCTGCATGGATAACACAAATATCAACCTCTTCTCTTTTCTCATTTTGAATTCTTAACATTTCTACTTGTTCACATAGATTTCTAAGAATTTTTGTTTTAAAGTTATCAAGCAAATTTCCAAATTTATCTTGACTTACCGATCTTGATGTTGATTTGCTTACTCTTGCCCTTACTCTTGATATGTGTTTGCATGTTTCTCAAATTTCTTCAAATGATAGTTGGTATACATCACCTCCACTCATGACATCAAGGAGATCAATCCACTCATCCCTAATTGTTCTAAGTAGGAGTGTTTTTAGTGCGTCAGATCATAAATTATGTAGTTTTTCCCTCTTAACATTATACATGAACCTCTCTATTAGATCCTTTAGACTCTCATCTTCTCTTTGATTCATTCTAAAGATTTCTTCTTTAAGATCACAATCTTTATATTTTCCTAGAAGTATATTTTGCATATCATTCCATCATCTTATTGAATTAGTCCATAAGCTCATGATCCATTTAAGAGCTCTATCCTTCAATGTTGCCGGAAACAATCTCAGTTTTTGATTTTTTTAATAACTAACCATAAGATCTATAAACAATTTCAAATTCAAAGATAAAGGTTTTTGGATCCTCCGACCTTAGACCATGAAATTTTGGAAAAAAAAATGGAGGGATGTTCTTGATGTGCACACTATCATCGGTATCTTGAATGGGAAATCTGAGAGGATCTTCCTCATTGTCATCATCTCAATCCATTTCTTCTACATTATTTGTCATCTTTTTTTTCTACTTGCAAAAGTGAATGGTGATGTGGCTCTTACAACACCACATGATCAAATGGATGGGTGACTTGGTGTTGGGGATTTTTTTTTCTTTTATGATTGAATGAAAACACTAATGCAATGTACCTTTCTATTTTTGAAATGAAATATGCCTAATGCAATTTTTTTTTATTTGAAAACATTAAAAAGTAATGAATCAACTAGGGGAGAAAACAATGCATACTTTGACAACTCCCCGGCAATAGCGCCAAAAAGTGATGAGCCTCAGTATAGAAACAAGAATGCTACAACTCCAAAGGCTACCAACTTTAATTATGAACCTAGGGTTTGTACAAACTTAAGAGGTATCAGCACTATATGTGTAGCATACAATATGTCCTTCATTTTCTATCATGATGTAATAGAGTGCATGTACTGAAATCAAATCCTAAACTAATTGCAGAAAATGAATTGCTTGAAATGGAAACCATAACCTATTGCAAGAAATAAAGCACAAGGAAAGAAACATATTCTAATTGCATAAAGATCATGAACTAAATGTAGAAGAAACCTAACTCAACCTTATTTATCACATGTGATGATTTAAACTAACTAAGCATGGAATCTGATCTAGGGAGTATTAATTGTTGCTTGCATGTGCTAATTAAGAAATAAAAAGAACTATTTTTCTTTATCTTTTAATTTTAAATGCAAATGGTAATCTTTCCTTATTCTTTGGCAGGGGAGACAGGTGTGGAGGAAGAAGGGTACAATGGTTTTGATGGCTTGGAGGTCAACTAGAGGCATAATATTATCTTAAATGATGATTTTTCTCAATTCGGGCTCAAAACATGCCACTACAATATTTCATACAAGATGTGTACATGATGTACTAGTTCCTACTGGATGTCTACAGGATCCCCCATTTTATTACAAAAAACAGGTCGAAAGCTCAGGAAGTGGTCTAGAAGGTGGAATGGAGCTTGGGAATTGTGGATAATGGAATAATAAGGCATGGAGGTGGTGGACACTACCCAGAACCTCAAGCAAGGGCTTCAAGATGGGTAGATTTGCTAAATGGAAATGGTAATTTTTGCTTATAAAACAAGAATTCGGATTGTTTTGGAGACATGGGTGGATGAGGCTTGGATGAGGCAAATGAGATGAGGTCTCCCTACAATGTAGAATATTTTGCAACAAAACACATTATTTTCTACATCTATTTGCAAATTCATCTATACATGGGAAAGATTTATTAAATAATGTAGGATTCTAGTCTAAAAAAAAAAAAAAAAATTGAGAACTAGTGAACTAGTAAATCTATCAAATGCCTAACTTAATCAAGTGAAAATGAAATGAGGTAATTTTTTTATTAAATATATTTTTTTTGTGATCTAATTCAAGTGGAACCAACTCGGTTGAATCTCGTTAGCATGCTCTAAAAAATAGCAGAAATTTATTGTTCTTTGCTACAAAGGAGTTCCATAAATCTAGATTTTGGAATAAGAAGACTAATCCAAGTAGATCAATGATTAATATGACCTTCCAATTTTTTTCCAATGATGAAATGATGCTTATGATCCTGTAAAAGTACTTGCATCAACCATTTAACCCAATACTACAACAAGAAGTCATTAATACTTAATGTAGAAATACAAGAGATGCATGTGAATAAGAAGTGAAAAGAATAAAAACAAATGATACAAAAAGGCTTTGAGGCTCCTGGGATGGCCAAGCCCAAGGAAAATCAAATACATATGGAGGATAACAATATTTATAATCATAACATGACAACAATCTTCATTATTTTCATCAATACAATTGCATCCCTGCAAGAAAATACAATGGAGCTGCAAAAATACGAGCTCTCTCCACAAGAAGACTAATCAAAATATATCCCTAGAGGAAAATTACACTTGGTACTTATATAAAAGGATTAGGAATCATTCCCCATTAAATGAGGAATATTTCCCCACCAAAATCCCTTGATTAGTCTATTTGGTTCCCAATACTAGGAATCTGTATTAAATTTCAGGGAATACATTTCTAGATTTTCTCAATCATTGGATTTCCACAATATGTGCCATAATTCCATAATATATTGTTGATTTATTATTTAATATTGATCCTCTTGTAGTAGGGAGAAATTCCCTAAATTATATTCTCCTCCAAATCTTCATAATTTGCCCAATATTCTCATAATATTCCACAAAAATAAATAATATTAGGCACAAATATGCAATTATTCATTAACCTTCCTAATGAATATATTAAAGTTAAAAATACATTATCTAATGCAAAAAGAGAGGCTTATAAAAAGAGAGGTTTAATGTGTTGAATGATAGTCAGATGGGCCTTAATTTATGTCTAATTTATAGGCCCATCATACCCCCCTGCTATAAGTGTTGCTCATCCTCTTAGCAACTTAGTGACCTCATTGTGCCTCATTCATGGCCTTCGTGGCCTCTCTCTTGTGCATTAAGAATCTTGGATGTAAGTTCTGCAAGTACAATCCCAAAAACATATTCTTGCAAAGAAAAATCATTATTTCTTGAGACCATTAGCTTTCCTTCTTCTTTTCTTTTGTGGCCTAGATGATTGCCTAATGGCCTTGGAGCTTTTTGTTTTGATTAGGTCTTGATTAGGCACTTCCTTTTTTTGTTTTTAGAAAAATTTGTTCCTTTCTTCCTTCTTGTAGCAATGCTTTTCCTTCCTGTAGCATTCATTCATTCTTCCTTCAGAGTCTTCTAATTGTATGGGATGAGAAATGATGTAGGTTTATGAAAATGGAGAGGATGCTCTATTTGTTTTTTCAAGAAATTTTTAGGGTGAGACAGAGTGTAGAGTTTGTTCTTGAAATTATGAAATGGGATGGATGAATGATGAATAGATAGTAAATATGAAGCGGATGGAGGGCTTGGAGTGTTGTTGTGACTTGGCCTTTGCAAAAATTTCTTCTTTTAATTGCTTCCCTCTTTCCTTGAAATCATCGCCCTTTATAATTTGACTTTTCAACATTCCATGAGTGAAGGAGTGAGATGAAATTAACTAGTTGAATGTGTTTAAGACTGATGATCCATACTTAGCTTATAAAACCTCATCTCTCATGCATTTAAAACTAATTTCTAACTATAATATGCTAAAGAGAAGATGTCAAGAATATTTCATACCTCTACCTACTTGATGGTTTTTGGAGAGACATGCATGATGCTGTTAAGTTGATGTTGTTTTGTTGCTCATGACTCAGGTACAACCTCTTGACTGCCTTTTTCCTTTTTGTTGATCTTATTTTTCTAATGGGTTGTCTTCTTGTTGATGTGAAAGTGTTGGCTTCCTCTATTGTTGATGAGATTTGGAGGAGTTTCATAATGCTTGTAGTTGTGCTTCTCCTCTTTCAAACATGGTGTTGAAGGTTAGGCCTAGAGCCTGTTATTACTTCAAAATAGGCTGCTACAAGGTTTCCTATAGTACTACTATAGGAAGTTCTATAGCTGCCATTTTTTTGAACTTTTGTTTCCTATCTCTGTTGGAGGGTAAATAGGTATTGGAATGAGTGGAAGGTGTGGCCATAGAGAGACATGGTCATGATGGGTGTTGGCTGAGATGTATTGAAGTCAATGTCCTTTTTTCCTATCCCAAAACAGGCTTGCATCATAATTTTTCCATCAGATTGACTTTCCTATAATTTTTTAGGACTTCTTGTAGTACTACAAGAAACACCTGTAGTAATTACAGAAAATCCTGTAGAAACCACAAACTTGCCTAAAATTGGAATTTTTTTGTTGCTAGAGATGAGTATGGATGAAGGATCATGGGTATTATGGATGAGATGAAATGGATTAAGCTTTGTATGGTTTGCTTCCCTCTAATCTTTGTTTTTATTATCTTCTTGCAAACCTGCAAAAACCATAATTGTTATGAGTGGGCGGGTTTGAGGTCCTTGCCATTATTTTTGTGCTTTTTTTCTCTCTCTTTTTTTTTTTTTTGAAAAACAACCAGGTTGCCTCAAATGAGGTTTTCATCCTGATTGCCTACCCTGGGCGTCTCAAAAGAGGTTTTCACCTAGAGGTTTTTTTTTTTCAATTTTCATTTAAGGCAGGGTAGAATTTGAAGATGGATTTTGGGTAGATGGAGTAGATGAGTGATGAAAGTGGTGTTGGGGGACCTATATCAACCTTTCGTAAAGTATACATGACCTTTTGACCCATTTCTCTATCATATTGCCTCTTGTAGCTTCTTCTTGGGCTTCCTGTAGAGATCTTGTAGTAATTCAAGGCAACCTCTTGTAGCATACTTATTTTGTCCATATCTCCCACACGGTAGAATGGATTGACATGGAAATTTTTGAGTATGTTTCCCTCATCATTATTCACCTCCCCATAAACAAATCTTGGCCAATGGATGCATGAATCTCGAGAAAAATTAAAAATGGTTGAAAGTGATGGAGGCTTATTTCTAGAAAATCGTGCACTAGAATTGGCTGAAAGTGATTGGGCATGTTACTATCATCCATATGCATCTCCCCATCAAACATATTTTTAAACTAATGCACAAATTTTGAGAAAATTCAAAAATGGCTATAGGTGATAGAGGCCAATTTCTCGAAAACTATGCACTAGAATTTGTTGAAATTGCTTGAGAATGTTACCACCATCCATATGCATTCCCCCTGAAATTGATTGGGAAATGGATGCATGGTTTTCAATTTATGGAAAAAATAAATTTCTGCTCTATGTATTTTTGTTTCCTAAAGTAAAAAAGAGCATTCTTGTAATTTTTTAGGACAACAAGCAAATTGAATGGGAAAATCTTGAGAATGATGGGTGGATTGTGGAGTGTGATGGATTGGCATGGCCTTGGCCTTGTTGGAACATTTGAGCGAAGGAGGAGAAAGTCAAAATTTGACTTCTTTTCACTAGGCTTGACCAATTTTTTCATTTATTGGTGCCAACTTGTTTTTGTTGCTTGCATATGTTGGAGGGAACCTACATTCATCAGAGAGATACATGGAACACATATTTTTTTTTTTTTTTGTATTTTTTCTTCTAGGCCTACTAGTCACCTCAATGAGGTTTTCAACTAGTAGGTCTGCCTAAGTGCCTCAAAGGAGGTTTTTACCTAGGATCCTTTCTTTTTTCTCTTTTTTCCTCTTTTTTTCCAACCCATTGACCGCCTCATGGAGGTTTTCAATCAATGAGCCAATCTCAAGTGCCTCAAAGGTGGTTTTCACTTGAGATTTTATTTTTTCCTCTTATTTTTCATTTTTTTCTTTCTACCCTACTCTACTTGAAAAACAAAAGCACTTTCAAGTATAAGAATACTTCCAATGGAGCCATGTGCACATCAAGATGATGGATAAACAAATGTGTAGGCTTGAAATGTATGCTTTGACATCTATCTGAATTTGAGTGATCAAATGCTTTGACTTTGATGATATCAAGTGCAATTGAAGAAGAGAGTGTTGTTGCAACATAGTGATTGTCTAGAACCAAACCTCAATATAACTTTCATTCCCTTGGTTTGATTGCTTATATGTATCATTCTTCATGTCTTCTTCTACCATGGCCTTCAAATCTTCATCTTTTTGCTGATTTTTCTCTTGAATTCATGGAGGATTTGATGGTAACCATGAGGTATGTTCATCAATCTCTGGTTTTGATGTCTGCTCTTCATCAAGTGCAACCCATGATTATATGGTCTTCTCATTTTAATCTTCTTCTTCTGGATGTGGTCCTTCAATGTTATCAAGATAGTCTATTTTTTGCAATACTCTTCCTAAGCTATGGTGAATGCCATTGATCTGAAGAGGAGATGTTTGGAAGTGTTTTACCTCAGCATTGTAAGTGGGCTGGGCTACTTTAATGTGTGGGTTTGGAAATGGTGGTACATGTAGTTGAGTGGGAGTGGATGTTTGAGATGGACGCGGTTGGGGTTGTGGTTGTGGTGGAGATTAATGATAGGGATAACATAGAGTTGGGTGTGGAGGATATTGAGGAAAATATTGAGGATATTGTGGATGGTTCCCATAAGTTCCTTGACAACCTTGTTGCCAAGATTGGTTTTGGGGTTGATATGGCCAATGTTTCCAAGGAAAGGGTGAGTTCTAATTACTTTGAGATGGATGTGCATAAGCTTGAAATTTTGAATTAGGTTCTTGCATCATACTAGGTTGAATAGGTTTCCATGGTCCTCTTGGAGCTACATAACATAGTTGCATTGGCAATTGACTTGCTCCATTGTCCTCTTGGTAAAGTTCCTTGAACCTTGGTAATGACGGGAAATATTTAACATCATGTGATTCTACATGGATGACACAAATATCAACATCTTATCTTTTCTCATTTTGAATTCTTAACATTTCTACTTGTTCACTTAGATTGCTAAGAATTTTTGTTTTAAAATTCTCAAATAAATTTCCAAGTTTAGCTTGATTTACTGATCTTGATGTTGATTTACTTACTCTTTCCCTTCCTCTTGATATGTGCTTGCATGTTACTCAAATTCTTCAAATGATATTTGGTATACATCACCTCCACTCATGAGATCAAGGAGATCAATCCACTTAACCCTAATTGTTCTAAGTAATAGGGTTTTTAGTGTGTTGGATCCTAAATGATGTAGTTTTTCCCTCTTAAAATTATACATGAACCTCTCTGTTAGATCTTCTAGACTCTCATATTCTCATTGATTCATCCTAAATATTTATTCTTTAAGATCATGATCTTTATATTTTTCTAGAAATATATTTTTCATATCATTCCATGATCTTATTGAATTAGTCCCTAAACTCATTAACCATATAAGATCTCTATCCTTCAATGTTGTTGGAGGGATGTTCTTCATGTGCACACTACCATCAGTATCTTGAATGGGAAATCCGAGAGGATTTTCCTCATTGTCATCATCTCCATCCATTTCTTCTACATTCCTTGCCATCTTCTTCATCTACGTGCAAAAGTGAATGGTGATGTGGCTCTTACTACACCATGTGATCAAATGTGGGGGTGGGTTGGTGTTGGAATTTTTTTTTTTGTTTTTATGATTGAATTAAAACAATAATGAATTTCACTTTTCCATTTTTGAAATGAAATATGCCTAATGCAATTTTTTTTTTGCAAAAAGTAAAAAGAAATGAATCAACTAGGGAAGAAAACAATGCATACTTTGACAACTCCCCGAAAACACCACCAGAAAGTGATGAGTCTCGATATTGCAACAAGAATGTTGCAACTCCCAAGGCTACTGACTTTAATTGTCAACTTGGGGTTCATCCAAACTTAAGAGGTATTGACACTATATGTGCAGCATACAATGTGCCATTACTTTGTTGTCATGATGCAATGGAATGCATTTACTAAAATCAAATCCTAAACTAATTGCAGAAAATGAGCTACTCGAAATGGAAAGCTTAACCTAATGGAAGAAATAAAGTACAAGGAAAGAAACATATTCTAATTGCATAAAGATCATGAACTAAATGTAAAAGAAACCAAACTCAACCCTATTCATCACATATGCTGATTTAAACTAACTGAGCATGGAATTTGATCTAGGGAGTATTAATTGTTACATGCATGTGGTAATTAAGAAATAAAAATAACTATTTTTCTTTATTTTTTCATTTCATAAATGCAAATGCTAATCTTTCTTTGTTCTTTGGCAGGGGAGACAAGTGTGGAGGAAGAGGGGTACAATGGTTTTGATGGATTGGAGGTCAAGTAGAAGCCTAATACTAGCTTAAATGATGATTTTTCTCAATTTGGGCTCAAAACAGACCGCTACAGGATGTACTAGTTCCTACGGTATGTCTACAGGATTCCCTGTTTTATTACAAAAAACATATTGAAAGCTTAGGAAGTGGTGTAGAAGGTGGAATGGAGCTTGGGAAAGGTGGATAATGGAAGAATAATGCATGGAGGTGGTGGAAACTACCCAGAACTCAAGCAAGGGCTCCAAGATGGGTAGATTTACTAAATGGAAATGGCAATTTTTGCTTATAAAATAAGAATTTGGATTGGGATTTTAGTGGATTTTGGCAACATGGGTGGATGAGGCTTGGATGAGGTGAATGAGATGAGGTATCCCTGCAATGTAGAAGCTCCTACAACAACACACATTATTGTTTGCATCTATCCACAAATTCATCTATAAATGAGAAAGATTTATTAAATAACGGAAAATTACTAGTCTAAAAATCAGAAATTCGAGAACTAGTGAGCTAGTAAATCTATCAAATGCCTAACCTAATCAAGGTGGAACCAACTCAATTAAATCTCTATAACATGCTATAAAAAATAACAGAAATTTAATGTTATTTGCTACAAAGGAGTTCTAGAAATATAGATTTGGGAATAAGAAGACTAATCCAAGTAACTGAATGATTACTATGACCTTGCAAATCTTTTCCAAGTATGAAATGATGCTTTTGATCCTACTGTTAACACCCAGGTTGTTCCCTATGAATCCCAAGGGAATACGGCCGGGGTAACCACTAACCAACCTTTGGATTATAGATCCTAGCCTATCTATAATCAGAGAGGGCTCTCTCTTTAAATTACAACTATGCTTGGTGAGTATCTTATGCTAGTTTAAAGTCTCAGTTTCCTGTTTGAGAACTTTGGTTGATGAAATTTTGTTGTAAGAAGGGCATGAAGAGTTCAGAAGATGCTAATCCATTGGGTATATGGAGTCAGAAAAATGAGATAGTTCTGGTGCCTGTGATGGAGAGAATTTTGCTGCAAGGCTAGATGGCTATTGTTGATATAATTTCAGATTTAGTGAGTGAAACAATGGGATGTGAAGTTACTGACAGTGTGATATCAATTTGAATGGCAATCTCTACTTAGTAGCATAAATGAATTACCAAATAGTGACTGTGAGGTATTCAGAACTTATTGGAGCAATTAAGAATTCCAATTTAAACAGCTGAAAGTTATGAAAACATTTATAGTGAAGATAGATTGAGATCAGGGTGTCTCCATGGACAAATCCTGAGCTATTCTTTTTCTTTCTTTCCTAGATTCAGAACAATATGTGAGAGTCATGAGTTAAAAGAAATAACAGAAAACATTAACAGAGATAGGGAAAAACGTATTATATCGAGTCATAGCACTAGAATCCTGTAGCATTCAATGGTTCCAATCACAGCATGCACAAGTAAGACTCAGTTCCTGTAAACTCCAAGCTTTATTTATAACATCCTTCTGCAAATTACAGCCGAGTTCTCATTTCTTCATAAGAGAACAACAAAACCAACAACAACCCCTTTAAAATTTGTGCGAGGGGGAATATATACAAATAGGTTTTATGAAATATCTAACTGCTGAGTCACTTGATACATTAACTATGCTCACCAACTTTACAAAATATTAGATAAGAAAGTTATTGCTAGTCTGAGTGTAAGATAAATGGTCTTTAATGTTGTCATGCCTCTTCTTGACCTTTGGAAGAGAGTGAGTCGGTTGAGTGTTTCTGCTTTAATGCCGAATGATGTGAATGATGTGTCTTTATGCTCTGTCATGTCGAAGCTTTTCTTGGCCCTGGTACCTATAGCTGTCATTGTTGCTTTTGGTGGCTGAATCTTCATGCTGAGGTGGCTCATTCCACCTTTCGGTCATAGTAAGTGTATCACACTTTCTGAATGTGATAACTTATATATTTTGAAGACAAAATTTAGATGAAGCCTCTTGTTTATAATAATAATTGTATCATGGAGGCCCACCAATCCTGCATAGGCAATTGATGCCTCAAAATTGCATCCATGGTCTCATCTGCCTCTGTGTATTTGTAGAAATTCGAAGGCATTTCAAACAGATGGTTAATCTCATTCATAATAAAGAACAGATTCTCTATTCTGTCATAGAGACTTTGCCCAGATGCTGGCCCTGTTTCTTGTGAGCTGCTTGATCCTTGGCTGATCTGATTTGTGGCAAATGTGTTCACCCTCTTTGCATAAACTTCATGTGATAGAAGTTTTCCTGCACTGTTGAGTAAGCTGGGGAGACCACCTCTGACCTGTAATGTAGCAAATTTATCCATGAACCTATTTACCTCTGTTTGCATATCATGGCTCCTTCTGTCCAATGTCTATACCAGGCTTTTCAGTGTGAGGACCCCCTTAACTAGCTGGATAGTCTCCGTCCTGCTGGTGATCCCAATTGCTGCCAGCTGAGGGCCTATCCTGTTATTGAGCACATTGATCAATCTGTTGGCTACCTCAGGCATACTACCTAGAGATGCCCTTGCTCTATGCACTTCCCTTTGTGCTTTACCTATGAGCTCCATTTGCTCATGAATGGTTTCAATGTATTGCCATTGGTCCGTTATTGATTGGCCAATGTGAGTCCACAAAACTCTTCTGATCTTAGCCACCACTTTGTCAAGGGTGAGCTCCTTCTCCAGCTCTTTTATCCTTTCCTTGAGAGTTTCTATTTCTCTCCCTTTCTCAGCCACATTCTTCTTTGATTTATCATATTTCTCGTTCAGCTTGGCCAACTCATCCTTGGCTCCATTCAGTTCTGTCATCTGGGCTTTAAGGACCTGGACCTCATTCAACAATTTATGCATGTCCAGGCTCGGAGCCTGCTCTGTAGATGGTGCTGCTGTTGATGTTGATGGTGCTGTTGCTGCTGCTTCTGTGTGAGGAGGAGTGATCTTTGGAGGCTCCTCAAGGTTAATAACCTCTGGAGGGGGATGAGAACTCTGGCGTCCCTCTTTCTGCTGTAGGGCTGCCTGTAGTGCAGCCTCTGTGTCTTCTAGACTCCCTTCTGTCTGCACTAGTTTCTTGTGCAGTGCTACCAGTAATGTAGCTATCTCTTGCTCTTTCTTCTGCTGAGCAACCTCATCTGTTTGGGGGTGAATGGTTGCTGGGAGCTTCACTTTCTTTCTTAGGGCTGCCAGGTCTGCATCCCTTATCTTCAAAAATGATTGTATGGCTTTGGGATCCTTGGGGTCATGCCCCAGCTCTATAATTATATCTTCCAAAGACTTTATCCTGTTGTCTTTGGCCAGGGAGGATGATTTCTCCAACTCCAGTTGGGCAGCTGTATTATTTAGGCTGTTTTCCAGCCTTTTTGCCAACATTGCTTTGTCTGCCAATGTTGCATAGACCATTTCACCCGTTTGCTTATGAAGTTCTATTTGGTCCATGGGGTGAATGTCTTTTTCCAGAACCTCCAGGTTGGTTCTTATGTAGTCTGCAGCTGACTGTGGCTGCACCGTGGTGGGCATGAAATGACTCATGGTTATTTTTCCTTCTGAAATGTCATAGGTTGCCATAAGCCTCTGCTGATTTGTGGGGGCCATCTTTAGCAACTGATTGTATATTTGGAGCCTGAGTGGCTCATTTCTTCTCTTGATATCAATAAACTGTTGCTTGATGCTTACCTCTGCTTTTCTTTGGTGAATTGAGGAGCTGACCTCTCCTCCAAGATTTCTCTCTTGTTCCCGCTGAAAGGAACTAGCAGATACCTCCATGCTTGGTGGGCCCATTATCACTGATTTCCCCATAGGCATTTCTTCATCAGAGAGGGGATTTAATTTCTGCCTTTTCTCCCCTTGGTTTGTGGATGTGGTAAGGGGAGTCTCCTGCTCTCTATCCCTCTTCTTTCCTTTTTCCACCTTTTGTGGAGTTTGGAGCACTGAGGTCTCCACCATCTTCTCTTGCCTAGAAGGAATGTTCTCTTGAGCCTGTTGCTCAGTAGGTGCTGGGGCTTCAGCCATTTGTTCTTGCTGCATCGGCTGCCCCTCTTCTTGTTGTTCCTCTTTTTCTAGTTGCTGCTTTGTTTGTTGCTCTGTTGTAGGAGGTGGCTGTTCCTGCTCCACCTGCTTGCCCTTACCTTTATTTGTTTCCTGTTGGGTGATTTCGGCTACCTGCTGATGGGCTGTGGAAGATGAGGCCGCTGCTCCAATTTGCCTCCGACAGGAGGAAGAGACCTACCCACAATGTTCCAAGTCAACCTCTTTCTCAATATTGCTTGTTTCTCTTCTTAGCATTTCTTCTTTGCTAATTGGCTCTTCTAAGGTGCCTTCTTTCCAGCTTAGGGCATTGGCATACTTTTCAATGTGAGGCAGTTTCACATGAACATAGCCACCCAATTTGTACTTAATTCTCCCCTAAGGGAAATGAAGTGATTAGGGTCATAAGGCACCCATTTGAAGCTGGTTTGAAGTTTGAGGGTCTCTAGGATCCTATCAGCTTCCTTCCATTCTTCCTCCCTTTTATTTTATAGAAAAGGGCCTAGTTGATTTCTCACCTTAAGTTGCACCTTCTTGTTTTTACTTTGGAAATGGACAAAGTCTGCATTTCCAAACTGCCTAAAGTACTCTAGA
>APFE030453270.1:87118-112256 GCA_000404065.3 Pinus taeda | reverse complement strand
CCCCTCGACTTCTCAATAGTAAGGCCATTTCCAACAATATGTGAGAAAAGTTGTGAAAGTTATACCAAATTTCAAACCAAAATAGAAAAATGGTCTAAAAGAGAAATTAGGGAACACTAAGATGACCGAAAGTAATATAATTACATCTTACCTTATCAGAGTGTCATACATCCATGATGAGTTGGGTGTTATTGGAAAGAAGGTGGAAAAATCAAAGTTTTTCGAAACCATGGGACAAATTTGTATGAGGGATTGTTGCGAAAGAGAACATGGCCAATTGGGATAGGCTTTGGGATGATTTTGTATAGAAAGAATTATGGCTTGGTTTACACTCTACTAGTTAGCAACATGGAATTGATGAGGAAAGTGTTGCTCTTTCAACAAAGGGAAAGAAAAAATACAAGAAATATCCTAAAAGTGGGCCCAAGTCAAAGGGTGGATAAAAAATGACATGAACAAAGTTAAGTGCTTTGCATATCATATGTTTGGGAATTATGTTGGTTAGTTTCCTAACAACAATAACTTCAGCTGAAGTGCATGATTTTTCCACTCAAATTGAGAGAGAGTTGTTTTTAATAACTTCCATGAATGCAACATCTACCAATGTATGATATATAGATAGTGGGGCCTCCAACCATATGAAAGGTCTACAAAATGACTTTATGGATCATGTAGAGGGTGGAGTGGATATTGATGTAGTGTTTGGAAATGACAATAAGGTCTAGGAAGTTGGGCACGAGATATTTTCCTTTTAGAGGTAGTTTTAGTATCCCATGACATTAAGGGATGTCTTCTACATTATGGGGTTGAGGAAGAACTTGATAGCAGTTTCTACCATTGAAGACAAGGAGTATCAGGTAGTTTTCTGAGATGGGAAAGTACGCATTCATCCTAAGGGATGATATGATGGAGACTATAAAGGTTCATGTTTCAACTCGCACATGCCTTGGCACTTAATAACATTTGCAATGATTTATGTGAGTTATGGCATAGGAGAATGGATCATTTTCACCTTGGGGCTCTTAGGATATAAGGAATATTGTGATAGGTTTGCTAGAGTTCATCACAGAGTATCGGGATGTGTGCAAATGATGTGCACTTGGAAAGTACACCTAAACTATTTTTCCAAGCAATGACAACAGAGCATCAAATATTCTAGATTTACTACACTCAGATGTATGTGGTCTAATGTCATCAATATATTTGAGTGGGTATATGTGTTATGCTACCTTTATAGATGGCTTCTTGAGGAAGACTTGGATTTATTTCATGAAAACCAAGAGGCGAGCCTTTTTTCAGTTCCAAGAGTTCAAATCTCTTGTGGAGAACCAGATGGGGAGGAAAATTTGGGTGCTAATGTCAGACAATGGCGGTGAGTATACCTTCAATGAATTCAAGAATTTATGTGCACAAGAAGGCATTAAAATATATTTGACATCTCCATAAAACTTGCAATAGAATGCGGTTGCTGAGAGAAAGAACATGGCCATTATTAGGGAAATAAGAGCGATGTTACACAATCAGGGTTTGCCTTTTTTTCTTTGGACTAAGTCATGCAACACAATTGTTTATATCGAGAACATGAGTCCTCATATTATATTGGGGAATGAAACTCCCGAGGAGGTTTCTATAGGGAATAAGACTGAAGTTGGGAACTTAAGAATTTTTAGGTGCTTGACTTACTCTCATGTCCCTTCAAAGAAGAGGACAAATATGGATCCCAAAAAAAAACAAAAAAAATATTTGTTGGGTATAGTGAGACTTAAAAGAATTACCACATATACATTTATATTTTGAAGAAAACAATGGGTAGACAATATATGAAACTTGAGGAGGATCGAGCCTTATGAGTCAGCAAAGGGGGAGCAATAAGAACCTAAGTCTTTGGTGGAAACAACACATGTTACTGGGTCATAGAGTATGGTTTCATAGGTGTCAGGAGTTACAAGTTCCCAAGTGATAGGTTCATATATCACTAGTGCACAATATTCAAATACACACTCTTCAGTTGAGAGGGATGAGTAGGAATATTTCACTCCATAGGAAGTTACTTCAGGAAAGAGGAAGCTAAGATGGCTTCAACAGGCCTTGAAGGAAGCCCAATAATCTATGGGGAGTCCTAGGAGGGTTTTTAGGGAGAGAAAGACCAACATACCAACAAGAGGAAATAAACCAATAGGTCTAGAAGGATTCCACGATGGAAGAGTATAACTCCATCATGAAGAATGATATGTGGGAGGTTGTATCAAGATAGGAGGGGAAGTTAGCAACGACTTCCTGGTCACTCTACAAAATCAAGTATATTATGGATGGCAGCATTGAGAAGTACAAATCACAATTTGTGGCTTGGGGGTTCTCGTAGATAGAGGGAGTTGACTATGAGGATACCTTCACACCAATTTTTAGATACACTTTGATTAGGGAATTAATCTCCATTGTAGCAGAGATGGCTAGAGGATACACCAGATGGATGTGAAGACAAATTTTCTAAATGGAATTATATAGGAGGGGGTGTATATCGAGCAACCATGGGGATTTGAATTGCATGGGAGAGAGTCTCATGTGTGAAAGTTGAAAAAGGCCTTATATATACTAAAGAAATCACCTAAATCTTGGTATTCAAGGATTGATACCTGCTTGCAATAAATGTGTTTTGAGAAGAGTAAGGCGAATCCCAACCTATACCACATAGTGGTTGGTGGGTATCCTCTTATTCTCATATTATATGTGGATGATGTGTTCGTTATAAGCACAAAGAGACTCATAATTTGTTGCAAGAAAGATGTCACTTTAGAATTTGATATGAAAGGCATTGTTTTGATGCATTGCTTTTTGGGTTTGGAAGTTTGTAGGAACGAAGACACATTTTTCAGGGACAGGGTAAGTGTGTAGTTGACATCTTGAATAGATTTTAGATGAAGGATTACAAGCCTATGTTGACACCTATGATAACCAACTTAAAGAAGCTAAGTTCCTATGAGGGTGAATTGGTGGATCCCACATTGTATCATCAACTAATTGGTTCATTGATGTATCTGAGAAAAACTAGATCGGATCTATGTTTTGTTTTCAACAGTCTTAGTCAATATATAGTTGAACATAGAAGAGTGCATTGGGTTGTGGCAAAACATGTTCTCAAGTGATTATGAGGTATGGTGGATTATGGATTGAACTATGTGAGAGGGGATGTGGTAAGTTTGACTGGCTATACAAATTCCTATTGTCCAAACAATCTAGTGGACAAAAAAAGCACTTGTGGGTGTTGTTTTAGTTTGGGCTTGACAATTTTGTCATGGCTCAAAAAGAAAGAAAATTCAATGGCACTAATTTTCGCATAGGTGCAATATATGGCATATAATTAGGCAAGTTGTGAGGACATATGGCTTAAAAAATTATTAGTTTATTTATTTTATCCACGATTGAAGCCTACGGTGATTTACTGTGATAATCAAAGTGCATAGAACTCTCAGAGTCTAGTATTTCATGAAAAGTCAAATTGCATTGATATTAGTTACCACTTCATCCAAGACTTTGTTTGGATAGGAGCAATTGATTTGTGGTACATATCCATATATGTGCAAGTAGTAGACATTCTCACAAAGTATTTGACAAAATACATGTTTGTATTTTTCAAAGACGAGTTGGGAGTGGTGAAGAGCACTTTCCTCACTAAGAGGGATTGTTGAAAAAGTTAGCTTGAACAATTGTCTTCCACATTGGCATGGTGTCTAGCATGTGCAAGAGTGTCCAAAGTGGTCCCTAGGACATTAACTTTAAGTAATATAAAGTTAAAGTGGCTTTTTTATGCATCATTAATTAATAAAGTGATTTAAGGTGCCCTAAGTTATGCCAATGAGAAATTATAACACAATTGTTTATATTAATGGCTAGGAATCAATCTGAGCCATTAGATCTTAGGGTTAGTTACAACTGTTTCAGTGAGACATAAAAGGAGATCCAAAGGAAAATACATTATTATTAATTTTCTCATTTTGAGAAGAGAGAGGGGAAGAGGTGTTGAAGGAAAAGGATCAGCATGAGTTTGAAGAGACTTGGCATGCAAACCTAAGAGAACATTCTAGCACCTTACACACAAATTGAGTCACATTGAATAGAAATCAAGACTGATTGACTGCACAAATTTCAACGCTCTAGACTACACATAAATCAAGGAACAATTCACAAAAATTTAGGTTAATTTTCAACAAACATTTCAAGGAGTTTGGCACAAAAAATGATATAAGTAATGCATTTTTTGGCTGGAACAGTTTGTTGTATACTATTTTTTTGTTAGCCTTAATAAAACTTTCTCTTCTACTAGTTTTCCCTTCAGGGTTTCCTAGGGGCATTGCCCAAATTATTTTTTTCATTTATGAGATTGATTTCATAAGTTTCTGCCCAATATTTAAAGTAAAGGATTCAATGTGTTTTCTTTCATAAGTTAAATTTTAAATGAATTTGTGAATGATTATTAAACCCTAACTAACAAGAATCTAAGAAGCTTACTTGAGATTGACTATTGATGATTGGGTCAAGTAAAACTTACAACTACAAAGATGAGATATAGACACAAAAATATAATTAATTTAAACTTCTAGAGAATATAATTACAACAATCACACATTGGGGCCAAGGTGCAAGATTGTTTCATTGGTAACTTCTTCTTTGTGAAGCTTTTTTCTAAGTTGCATGGATACCAATATGTGAATAGATACAGTATCTGAAATGAATATAAATTAAATATAAAAATAAAAATTATATATACAATTAGGGTGGGTTATATATATATATATTATAATATAATAATATATAATATTAAATATAGAGAGAAGAGAGAGAGAAGAGAGAGAGAGAGAGAGAGAGTCATTCATGAATTTCAAACTTGGAAATGAAGAATGGATTAGCATTGGAAGATGCCAAAGAACTCTATTTATAATTTGATTTGTATGAAATTAGTGCTAGAACTACATTTATTTTATTTTTTAATATTTTAGCTTTTTATAGTGACCACATTAGTTAA
This sequence comes from Pinus taeda, assembly GCA_000404065.3. NCBI lineage: Eukaryota > Viridiplantae > Streptophyta > Pinopsida > Pinales > Pinaceae > Pinus > Pinus taeda. Next base: position 107,236 of record APFE030453270.1, on the reverse strand, counting down.
AATGGCCAACATACTAAACAAAACAATTAAAAGATTGTTTAAACCAAGTAGAACAAGAACTCTATTTTAACTCTAGTTGTATGAAATTTATTGAAAATAGCAACAAGAAATGCTAAATATAGAAGTGCTAAATTTAGTACTGCTATAAATAGCATTTTGGGATACCTTCCTATTTTAGTTAGTCCCTAAACTAAAATAGAGAAGTAAAAATTCGAACTTGATCTTAGCAGTTGTTTGTAAAATAATTAATTAATTCATCTTAAGTTAATTAGTTAAGGAAAATCAACCATGAAGTCTATGTGGGGACATGCAACAATTTTTCCATTAATTGAGGAATTTATCCATCAGTTAAAGAGATAAGGATGAGTTATAATATTGAGTTGTAATTAGTTGAATTAATGTGAGTTCAGTTAGTTAATGCATGCATGCATGTAACTACTGCACTTCAGATAACTGAATATTCTCTCATAAATAACGCATGCATGTTAGTTTAGACAGAGACCCAGTTGAGATCAGATGGAGGGATAATGTACTATCAGTTGCTAGAATATTCCATTGTAAATATTCCTTGCATGCAGAAGTAATTCTTTCTTTGAGGATTACACAGTTACTTCTTCAAGTTTTATGAGTGTGATGAGGCCAATTCACACATGTGGCTTCACTGGACCCCAAGAAAAACTGCGCAAGGAAATAGGAGGCTTGGAGGGCTTGAGGAGGACATATACAATGTCTATTCAGTCTGTGAGCTATATTGTTTTGATTGCAGAAAGAGCAAGATAACTTGAGAGCTAATTCTTTTTGTAACTTGAACAAGATTTCCACTTGTATGATAATATAGAGTTGGGGTTTTAAGCTGAGGCTTTCCCCGGGTTATTTCTTCTGTGTTATGTGTGATTGATTTCTCATTCTCAGTTATATGTGTTTTCATTGATCATGCTCAAATTGATTAAGATTCCGCAAAGTGTTGTAAAAGTAGATCTTGTATTGTGTTTTAGTATATTGAGTTGTAATTAGTTGAATTAATGTGAGTTCAGTTAGTTAATGCATGCATGCGTGTAACTACTGCACTTCAGATAACTGAATATTCTCTCATAAATAACTCATGCATGTCAGTTCAAACAGAGACCCAGTTGAAATCAGATGGAGGGACAATGTACTATCAGTTGCTAGAATATTCCATTGTGAATATTCCTTGCATGCAGAAGTAATTCTTTCCTTGAGGATTACGCAGTTACTTCTTCAAGTTTTGTGAGTGTGATGAGGCTAATTCACACATGTGGCTTCACTGGACCCCAAGAAAAATTGCGCAAGGAAATAGGAGGCTTGGAGGGCTTGAGGAGGACATATACAATGTCTATTCAGTCTATGAGCTATATTGTTTTGATTGCAGAAAGAGCAAGATAGCTTGAGAGCTGATTCTTTTTGTAACTTGAACAAGATTTCCACTTGTATGATAATATAGAGTTGGGGTTTTAAGCTAAGGCTTTCCCTGGGTTATTTCTTCTGTGTTATGTGTGATTGATTTCTCATTCTCAGTTATATGTGTTCTCATTGATTGTGCTCAAATTGATTAAGATTCCGTAAAGTGTTGTAGAAGTAGATCTTGTATTGTGTTTTAGTATATTGCATAATCTGTTGATCTATAGTGGGAATTTCTACATGGTATTAGAGCAAAGGTGATCAAAGGAGAAGAACAATATACAAGAAGGGAGAAGTTCAAAGTTTATAGTTCCTGAATATAGAAATCAAGTTCTTATCACATCTCAATTTCACCAATGGCGTTCAGTGGTTTAAGACTCGAGTATGCCCTTGATGGTAGCTCAAATTATATAGCCTGGAAGGATCACATGGAAGCAGTATTAGAGGATAACAGTCTAAAGGACTTCATTGATCAAGAAGTCCCCAAGCCGACTAATGCTACTCAACTGGTGGAATGGAAGAAATGTGTGGCTAAAGCAAGGAGAATCCTCCTAGAGGGAGTTCAAGACCACAATGTCTCGAGCCTCCATAGGAAGGAGACACCGTTTTTTATGCGGAAAACATTGAAAGATTTATATCAAAACAACAGCGATCAAAGGAAGTTGGTGCTGAAAGAAAAGTTTCATAATATCAAGAGTGAAAAGGGCGACACGATCTCTACATATCTGAACAAGTTCACCACCTGTAGGGATGAGCTTCGAAGTGTAGGGATCACGACCGCTGATGATGACATGGTGCGTCTTGCACTCCTTAGTCTTCCTAAGAGCTAGCATAGCTACCAAGACTCAGTTAATGGAAGAGAAAAACTACCAGATTGGGAACAACTTTGGTCGGATCTGATGCAGGAGGAAATCAAAAGAAACTCCAGATCTGAATCCTCATCGAAGCAAGATGATGAGGAAAATATAGCCTTAGCGAGTAAGGCGGGGAAAGGGAAGGCGTCCCATCCCAAATCCGATTCTTCCCATGGTGGGAAGAAGATTGACAAATCGGAAGTGCAATGTTTTCATTGTCATGAAGTGGGCCATTATGCTACGAATTGTCCACAGAAGAAATCCAAGAAGGGTTCCTCGAAGGGATCTGATGGTGAGGCACTAGCCTCACAGTTTGAGCTGGATTTCTCACTTATCTCATGCATGGTTTCATCCATGGTGGGATGTGTGTGGTACTTGGACAGTGGAGCTTCATTCCAATCTCTAGATGTAGATCGAGATGGGCGATGATGGAAAGTACCGTGTTTCAGGTGAAGGTACGGTTGTGTTTCAAAGGGAGCATGGATCTCCCTTCACCCTGACTAATGTAAAGTATGTACCAGATCTGAAGAAGGATCTTGTGTTTGTCGCTACGCTAGAAGATAAAGGCTATGATGTAGTCTTTAGAAAAGGAGAGGTATTCCTTAGGCATATCGGTACGGAACAGACAAAGTGAATTGGGGTTCGAGTAAAGAATCTCTACAAATTGGAGGTAAACGACTGTGCTGCATTGAGTTCCAAAGCTGAGATGGTGCAGAGCCAAGATATTGGTGAGCTATGGCATAGAAGACTGGGCCACTTGCACCATGGAGCCCTGAAGATCATGCAGCAGATTTCTACTGGATTACCCAAGGGAAAAATTGAGCAAACGAATACATGCAAAGGTTGTACCTTGGGTAAGTATGCGAAATCTTCCTTTCCGGATCAAGACAATAGAGCTGGAACAATCCTGGAGTGAGTTCACTCTGATGTTTGTGGACCTTTCTCTACAGCCTCTACCACTAAACAAAGGTACTATGTTATTTTTATTGATGATTTTTCTCGTAGATGTTGGATTTACTTTATGCAAAAGAAGGATCGGACCTTCTTGAGGTTTTGTGAGTTTAAAGTCTTGGTAGAGAAATAATATGGAAAGAAAATAAAAGCCTTGCATAGCGACAATGGTGGAGAGTATGTCTCCCAATAGTTCAAAGAATTCTATGCTGTAGAAGGAATTAAATGGGAACTGACGGAACCCCATAACCCATAGCAGAATGGGGTGGCCGAAAGGAAGAACAAATTGATTGTGGGAGCAGCTCGAGTAATGTTGCATGACTAAATCCTATCACTGCATTTGTAGGCTAAGGCATGTAATACAACAATATACTTGCATAACAGAAGCCCGCACTATATACTGGGGATGAAGACACTTATGGAGGCCTTTTCCAGGAAGCGACCTGATGTAAGTCACTTCTGAATCTTTGGATCATCAGTTTACTATCATGTGACCAAATATGCCAGGAAGAAGCTAGAGCCAACAATTGAGTTGGGAATACTTGTGGGGTACACGGATACACCCCACAACTATCAGGTGTACCTTCCTTTCACTCAGAAGACTGTGGTATGCATGGATGTGAAGTTCGATGAGAAGAAAGCCATGTGATTATCACTTGAGTGGGAGCTCAAGTTTCATGCAGAGGAGGAACTTTCAGTTCCTAAGGAGGAGGAGCCTCAGATTGATGTGGAGCATCCGCATGCAGAGGATCTGGGAGTGGAGACATCCACTCATGCTAATACTTCCAGAGATGGGTAGAAACACTCAAGGGAAGTTGACAGGTTGATGCTGGATGTGCGGGAGAATGTGGGACAGCCATCTTCTCAGTGCAGACAGAGGAGGTCACCTAAGCAGTACACTGGGTACATGGCCCTGGTTGGGGAGTGTGTAGATATCGAACCTTCTTCATATGAGGAGGCAGTGCAGCAACCAGTCTAGGTTAATGCAATGGAAGATGATTACAACTCTATTATTCATAACAATGTGTGGGATGTTGTCCCAAGACCTCGAGGTAAGTCAGTGGTGAGTTCCAGATGGCTTTACAAGGTAAAGCAGGCAGCTGATGGTAGTGTTGAGAAACATAAGGCAAATTTTGTTTCCTGAGGTTTCTCACAGGTTGAGGGGATCGACTACGATGAGACTTTTTCTCCCATAGCAAGGTACTCATCGATTAGATTGATGTTGGCACTGTCAGCTTAGATGGGGTGGAAGATCCACCATATGGATGTGAAGACAGCATTCCTCAATAGGAAGATTGAGCAGGATGTGTACATTGAGCAGCCAGAAGGTTTTGAGACCTTCGATCGTGAGTCGCATGTGTGCAAACTCAAGAGGGATTTGTATGGGCTGACGCAAGCACCCTGTGCTTGGTACACCAAGATCGACAACTATTTCACTGGGTTGGGCTTCACCAAGAGTGAAGCAGATGTGAACCTTTACCACATCATGGTAGAAGGTAAACCATTGATCATTGTTCTTTATGTCGATGATCTGATTTTGACAGGTGATGATCAGCTGATATAGTCTTGCAAGGAGGACCTTGCAAGAGAGTTCAAAATGAAAGACATGGGTCTTATGCACTACTTTCTAGGCATGGAGGTGTGGCAGAAAGATGGTGAAGTTTTTGTGTCTCAAGGCAAGTATGCCAATGAGATACTTAGGCGCTTTCACATGGAGAAGTGCAAGCCCATATAGACTCCTCTAGCTGGGAACCGGAGGAAGGAGGATGCTACTTTAGGTGAGGTAGTAGTTTCTACTATTTATCGACAGCTGGTGGGTTCACTTATGTATCTAGTGAACACATGACCCAACTTATGCTTTGTGGTGGACCAGCTGATTCAAGCTATGGTTCAGCGTACCAAGCTATTTTGGAAGGAAATGAAGCATGTACTAAGATATCTCAGAGGCACATCTTAGTTCGAATTGTGGTACAGAAGTACAGAGGGAGTGAAGCTTCAGGGCTTCATAGATAAGGATTGGGTAGGGAGTCCATCAAACCAGAAGAGCACTTCTGGAGGAATCTTCAACCTTGGTTCAGCTGCAGTTTCCTGGTACAGCAAGAAACAGAGATTAGTTGCACTTAGCTCAGCAAAGGCTTCTATTCAGGCTGCATGTGAGGCCAATTGGATGCGGAAAATTCTAGTGGGATTGTTTGGTCAGAGGATGGATCCTACAATGATCTACTGCGATAACCAGAGTTGTATCAAACTCTCTGAGAATCCAGTTTTTCATGACAGGTCCAAGCACATAGATATTCGGTATCACCATCTTCGATACTGTGTGGTCAAGAGGATCATGTGTTGTTGTATGTTTCGACCTAGGAACAGGATGTAGATATTTTGACTAGGGGCATTATCAAAATGCAAGTTTGAGTTCCACAGAGACAGGATTGGGGTTACCGATAATCCCTTTCTTGTTGAGTGGGAGTGTTGAAAATAGCAACAATAAATGCTAAATATAGGAGTGTTAAATATAGTACCACTATAAATAGCATTTCGGGATACCTTCCTATTTTAGTTAGTCCCTAAACTAAAATAGAGAAGTAAAAATTCGAATTTGATCTTAGCAACTATTTGTAAAATAATTAATTAATTCATCTTGAGTTAATTAGTTAAGCAAAATCAAACATGAAGTCTATGTGGGGATATGCAATAGTTTCTCCATTAATTGATGAATTTATCCATCAATTAAAGAGATAAGGATGAGTTGTAATATTGAGTTGTAATTAGTTGACTTAGTTAACTGAGTCAAGTCCAATTAGATTAATTCAAACAGTTTGTTAAATTAATGTGAGTTCAGTTAGTTAACGCATGCATGCATGTAACTACTGCACTTTAGATAACTGAATATTCTCTCATAAATAACTCATGCATGTCAGTTCAGATAGAGACCCAGTTGAGATCAGATGGAGGGGCAGTATACTATCAATTGCTAGAATATTCCATTGTGAATATTCCTTGCATGCAAAAGGAATTCTTTCCTTGAGGATTTCAGTTACTTCTTCAGGTTTTGTGAGTGTGATGAGGCCAATTCACACATGTGGCTTCACTGGACCCCAAGAAAAACTGCGCAAGGAAATAGGAGGCCTAGAGGGCTTAAGGAGGACATATGCAATGTTTATTCAATCTGTGAGTTGTATTGTTTTGATTGCAAAGAGAGCAGGATAGCTTGAGAGCTTATTCTTTTTGTAACTTGAACAAGATTTCCACTTGTATGATAATACAGAGTTGGGGTTTTAGGCTGAGGCTTTCCCCGGGTTATTTATTCTGTGTTATGTGTGATTGATTTCTCATTCTCAGTTATATGTGTTCTCATTGATAGTGCTCAAATTGATTAAGCTTTCGCAAAGTGTTGTAGAAGTAGATCTTGTATTGTGTTTTAGTAGATTGCATAATCTATTGATTTACAATGGGAATTTCTACAATTTTCTTCTTTGCTGCAAAATGTATGATTAACAAATAAAAATAAAAATGGTCGGTCAGACCATCTCATTTTATACATTTTGCAGCTACGCTATTAAAATAAAATAACTTAGAGGTTAAGAAAAATACATTTTACTTAATAAGTGTCTAAACTCAGAAACAAATTAATAAGTTTATGAATATATAAGCGAAGACAAAATTTAATGGTCATTGTGTCAAATTCATTAAAATAATGAAAGTTGTTTTTCGATCAATGTTAATCTACAACATCTAATGCTAGAAACTTAATGTTTCTTACTAGAAAAAAAACAACTCACTGTGGTCCATATCAATGCCAAACCTCCTCATAATTGCTTGCACACTAGTTGCAAGGTTGGAGGTCTTCTTTTTTTTTCAACGTTAATGACTTTCATAGCTTTCTCTCTAGCTACTTTTATTTATGAATGTATTTTAAGCCTAAGCACCTTTTAGTAGTCTCAATTCTCTTTCAAGGACCTCCCTTATATATTTTACTCTACATTGAATTCCTTACATTCATGTCTATCATATGAGATGCACATGGTCTTCTTACTCTAACAATTGTTAAGTAGGGATTTGGTTGTATGAATTAAAACAATGGTATCTAACCTAACAAGGTAGTTGATTCTCGTTGTAGTTGTAAAATCGTGATCTAAAAATATTGTTATTTACAACAAACATGAGGGGAAGAGAGAGTGAAAGATATTTACCTACTAAAGACTTCCAAAAATCTTCTCTTTAATGGCTTAAGTAGGAGGAGGAGTTGAGAGCATCAAAGTGGGTGCAAGTTAATGATGATCTCTCATGATGCATTAGTAGCAATGCATATTTGGAAAAATAGAAATCCTTGGAGGTATGATTCAAGGTAGTGTCACAATGAATTTAAATATGGTGTAAAAAGATGAAATGTAAGAAAATGAATTAGGTTTTCTAATATATACCTTTTAGATGTAGAAATTATGTATAACTATGTGAATTTTGAGTTTTGCTAATAGTGATATGTTATTTTTCATGCAAAATATAATACATATGTTTTCATTAGTGACAACTTTGAGTATCTAAATGATGGAATTTCCTTACGAAAATATGTAATATTGTAGAAAACACATTGTTCTTAAGCACAAATATTTTTTTCAAAATTATATATATGTATATATATATATATAAGTAGTTGAGGGTTGGGTAGACGGGACACCCATAGGGTTTCAAACCATTGATCATTACACAAGGAGTCTCTTAAAAATGTACCCATTCACCCAATGTTTTATGTCCCATGTTGAAAATGCAACAAGAAATTCCTAATTTAATTTTCCATTGGTTAAATTAGGAGAAATTCAAATTTCAATTTCAGCAGAATACTTTTTATGCTCTTGACCTGTGAGAAATTCCAAAATACCAAATATGTGAAGAAATGCAACCCAGAACATAGAATAAAATGAGAAAAACATGCAAGTATTTTATTATTCGGAGATAAATTCAATGTTCACTTTCCTCTTTGAGGGGGCAACCTCAAGTAGAGCAGAGCTCGATTACAAAATAAGACTTGATGATCTTTCCCTTTTAACTACAACTATTTATAGCTAAATGACCTTCAACAACCTAACGGCTAGTGGTCCTTTGCATAACATGGGTTAACCACTTTATTTATTAATTATGGTCTGTTTGCAACTAATTGTGGTCCCTTTCTTAAATGCGGGTCAAACACTTACAATTATTAATACAAGATTTATTGACTATTTAACTAACTATGACTATGACTCGACCCTATTGTGTTTATTACATAAATAAAGGGGTTCGGGTTGGACCCTAACATGCCCTCCCCCATCAAAAGCAGCCTTGTCCTCAAGGTTGAAGCTGCGGAAACTTCTGAAGAATAGTGGTTGGTTCCTAGATCGCATCTTCTGGAGAGGTGTCTTTCCACTTGATGAGGACTTCCTTGATCATGCGGTCGTACAAATGTCTTTAACGAGTATCAAGGACCTGTTCTGGTTGGAGCCAGAGTGAACCTTCCTCATCAAATTCGGGTAGATTGGTTTGAATTCTGCAATTGTTCCCCACCACTTTCTTGAGGCATGATACATGGAATACTGGATGAATTTTTGAAGTTGGTGGCAAGGCCAACTTGTAGGCTACTACTCCAATGCGCTAAAGTATTTGATAAGGTCCGTAGATTTTTGGAGCTAATTTTTGGCAACCCTTTTCTTTGAGCTATGTTTTCTTATATGGTTGTAACTGTAGGAATACCTAATCCCCTTCTTGAAATGTGCACTCTGAATGATTTTGTTTTGTTTGTTGCTTCATTCGATTCTGATCTTGATGGAGATTATTTTTGAGACAAGCTAAAATGGTGACATGGTTCTGTAGGAGTTGATCAACTGCTTGCACCTTAGAGCATCCAGGGATATAAGAAATAGGTGAAGGTGGGAGTTGGCCATACATTGTTTCATATGGAGTCATCTTGGTAGCTTTATGATAGTTAGTATTATACCACCATTCAGCTAAAGGTAGCCATTGTACCCATTGGCGTTTCTTTTCTAGAGTGACGCGCAATAGGTATATCTCTAAACATTTGTTGACTGCATCAATTTGACCATTGGTTTGGGGATGATAGGCAGTACTTAGATGGAATTGGGTGCCTTATAGCTTGAACATTTCTTGCCAAAATTTGCTGGTGAATGTTGGGTCACAATCAGACACAATGGAAGTTGGCATGCCATGCAGTTTGAAGATCTGGTCCATCAAGGTTTGAGCCACCAGAGTGAGGGTATATGGGTTGGGTAGAGTGAAAAAATGAGCATATTTAAAAAGTATTTCCATAACCACCATGATGATGGATTAATTGCCCAACTCTGGGAGACCAGTAATGAAATCCATAGAAACATCCATCCAGATGGAGGTAAGGAGTGGCAATGGCTGTAAGGTTCCTGGTAACTTGATTGTTTCTCCTTTGTGGCGTTGACACTCATCATATTCAGCTACAAAATTAAGAATGTCATTTTTCATGCCCGTCCAAAAGAAAGAACAACGACTGCGAGCATAATTTTTCTAAAAGCATGCATGCCCTGTAGTAGGATATGAGTGCAACTCTACCAAAATGTGAGTTTTCAGGGTGGATGTCAGTGATATAACTTGATCCTTGTAGCGAAGAGTCTCATCCTTCCAAGAGTAGCTGAATAAGGAATTAGGATCTTCTCTAAAGTTATTGATAAGTTGGTAGAGAGAGGGGTGTGAAAACCATTCCTTGCGAGCTTCTTCAATCCAATCTGGTATGGGAAGAGAGATTGATAATAGGGTGCTTTCATCCTCAAATTGGTGTGATAAAGCATTCGCTACTACATTGTCACACCCTTTATTGTAAATTATCTCATAATCATATCCCAACATTTTGGCCAGCCATTTATTTTGTTGTGGCGGGGATAGACGTTGCTCCAAAAAATATTTGAGGCTTTGATGGTTTGTGCGGATTTGGAAACACCGCCCCAATAAGTATCGTCGCTAGGTATCTACTGCATGTAAGATGGACATCATCTCTTTCTCATAGGTCGATTGAACTAGATGTTTCCCACTCATTTTTTGGCTGGTGAAAGCCAAGTGTCGACCTTCCTGCATTAAGACATCACCAATACCATTACTTGAATCATCACTTTCAATCACAAAATATTTGGTGAAGTTGGGTAGTGCAAATACTGGAGTGGAACACATGGCCTGTTTGAGAGCCATAAATGCCTGTTGTGATGCATCAGTCCAGAGGAATGATTTTTTCTTGAAAAGGTTAGTGAGAGGTCTAGCAATGTGACCATAATTGTGGAAAAATTTGCGATAGTAGCCAGTGAGACCCAAGAATCCCCTCAAACTCTTCAAGGTTTTTGGTTGAGGCCAATGTTTTATTGCTTGTATCTTTTTGGGATCAACCCTGACACCTTCATGACCCACAATGTGTCCCAAATACTTGACTTCTTCCATGCCAAAAGAGCACTTGCAAAATTTGACAAATATTTTGTGATTATGGAGAAATTGCAAGATTAGGTTTACATGTTGAATATGTTTTTCCTAGGTTAGGTTGTACATGAGAATGTCATCAAATAAAAAAAGGACAAATTATCGGAGATATGGTTTCAACAGGTGATTCATGAGGTTTTGAAAAGTAGATGGAGCATTACAGAGACCAAATGACATGACCAAGAATTCATAATGGCCTTCATGAGTTCAGAAAGTAGTATTGGGAATGTCTACTTCTTTCATGCATATTTGGTGATAGCCAGAGCGAAGATATAACTTGGTAAAGAATTGAGCACCATGTAGTTCATCAAACAGATCATCAACAACTGGAACAGGGAATTTATCTTTGACAATGAGCTTGTTGAGGGCCCGAAATTCCAGACACATGCGCCATTTTCCATATTTCTTTAGCACCATGACCACTGGTGATGAATAAGCACTGATGCTAGGATGAATAACACCTGCTTCAAGGAGTTCCTTGATGATTTTTTCAATTTCATTATTTTGGGCAAAAGGATATCAATATGGGAACATATTAGGTGGTTGGGCCCCTGGTACCAAAGGAATGCTATGATAATGTTCACCTCTAGAGGGTGGAAACTCTTTAGGTTTGTCAAATACCTATTGGTGGCGGTCTAAGACATGTTGCATCTAAGGATGGCATTAAACTGGGAGATGACTCCATGATGGCACTTTTTCAACAACTTTTCCATTCGATGCGATCTGATGATAGAAGGAGCACCTGCCTAGTTTCCACGTAGTGTATGAATGTGGTCATTATGCTTAAATCTCATATATAACTCCTTGAAATCCATTGTGATTGGGCCTAGCATTCGAAGCCATTCAACACCCAAGACAATGTCACAACCACCCATTTTAATCACAAACTTGTGGGTCTTTAGGTGGTAGTATCCCATCTGAAGTTTAATATTTTTGCAGTGGCCTTCATGTTTCATTGTCTCCCCATTAGCAATAAGGACTTGGAAATTAGAGACAACCCTTACAAAACAATGAACAGCTTCGGCGACTCGCTTATGGATAAAGTTATGAGTGTTGCCACTATAAATCAATACTACTACAGGGTGATGTTTAAGAAAGCCTTTGATTGTGAGAGTTTGGGGTGCAGAAATGCCTGCCAAATCATGTAGCGAGATAACTAGTTCATCTAGCATAGTTGTGAGATCATTTTCCTACTGGTTTTCCTCAACTTCGTCCTCTGGCCCCCAAAGGGGTGGGGCTTCCTCAGATGAGTTGTGATTAGTAACATCAATTTGAAAGAATTTTGGTTCCTTACATTTATGCCCCGGGGAGTATTTGTCATCACAGTAGTAGCACAATCCTTATTTTCTTCGTTCAGCCATTTCTGCTGGAGACACATTTTGAACCTTAAGTGTTTGGATAGGGCCCTGAGCCTGAGTGGAATGCCCTGTGGCTACGAAATTTGGATGAGTAGACCGAGCAGCTAAGGTAAGTTTTACCTCGACAACCGTTTTGCAAGCGTCTATCCATGTAGGTGGGTGGTGCATCCGAACATGCGCTTGGATGACTTCTTTGAGACCACTGATGAAACACTCCAAGTAGAATTCATCTTCTAGACCTTCCGTTCTAAAGGTCAATGTCTCAAAGGCTGCAATGTAGTCTTTTACTATGTCTGTCTATCGGAGCTTAGTGAGACAGCCCAAAAAATTAGATTCTCTATCAAAGCGATCACAAAGGGCTTTTGAGAACACGTGCCATGTTATGTTCCCAGGATAACATTTCTAATGCCCCTGGCACCATTGTCATCTCTCTTGGTCCAAGTAAAGGGCTCCCACATGTGGTTTAGTTTGATCATCATGGATATCATTCAGGGTGAAATATTGTTCCATTTGTGCTACCCATATTGCCAGATTAGAGCCATCAAATTTATACATGTCCAGCTTGGGTGGCCAAGGGTGGGAATGTTGGCGATTTCCATGAAAGTGAATATGATGGCTAGATTCTCCTTCAAGGTGTTCATCAGTACTATGTGCCTCCTGATGGTACCACGTCATGCTCTTGGTGAACTATTCAAGCATTTTTGAAATGTTTTCTAGGTATTCCTTGAACAAATCCAACCTTGTTTCAAGGCGCTCAATCTTTTCATTGGCCATGACTTGAACTCTGGTTTCGACCATACATAGATCCCGATCACTTGAAGTCACTTTGAAAAAAGTTGGGACCACCCGAAAATTGAGGCTGACTAGTGAATGGTACTGTTATCACCCCAAGAAACTCTCCTAGGTTGTATCTCAGAGATGCTCAGGAACATTACAAACTTAACATTATGTTGAAAATGGATGAATGGAAGGAATGATGCTTGTTCAAGCCAGATAACCACTCCTACTATGCTTAACTCTAGACATACGTGAACACCCCCAGACTACAAGGCTTTAGGCCACCAATTACTCACAGTTTAGGGATTGGGTGAATATGGAGAATACTGACTACACCAGCAGATGCACAAGACCATGTGATGGCCGGTTGTAACCAATAAAGAGGTCTGCAAATCTGTTTCCTAATGCACAGATAGGACGACAGCTCTCTGTCACTAAGTAAACAGAAACCTAAATACACATTCACTGATACATACAAGACTCTAACACAGAGGTAGGATGACAGCTCCTCTCATGCTAGATATCAAGAGTTCATGAAAAATGCATAATAGGCACAGCCTAGAACAGAGTAGAAGTGAAAAGCGAGCAATTAACAGCAAAAGAAGCTTGTATTAGCTGAAAATGAAGACAAGACGCTGCAAGTATCAAAGTAGTTACAGTCACCAGAAGTTGAACCTTACATCAAATCAACAACCATCAACCTTGATTACATTGTGTTTTTGGGTATATATAGAGTTTGATTACAAAGATGTTCTGTTGTTCTATGCATGGAGGGGTCATAATTGACCACCAACCACTTTAACTGCCTGATGGAGTCTCTAATGCTATCTACCTACTTCAATGAACGGATTTGATCTTTTCAGATTCTCTGTTGTACTTCTCAGGCAAGTGGAGTGTAGTATGGAGGACATCCCATAACTGATAAATGCGTTTAACTGCTCGAGGTATGTTCTTTTCTTCTTGGCCATCCTGTCTCTTGAAAGCGTTCGTTGAGGAGCAAATGCGCTGGGTACTGGATACTGGCCTCCTTCTTCCTTTAGATGCACAAGACAGGCTATGGACGTGAAGACTACATGGAAGATGAATGCGCAGGACGGGAACAAATATCAGCCGTTGGATCACGCAGATGGACGGCAGATACGGTTCAGCGGGAGAAATCGGGAGAAACGAGGCCAAGCGATTGTGAGTCGTTGGATCTTTGGCTGACAGATCCAATGGCTATCAGGCAGAAAATGTGCATGGAGAGTTAGCGCACGAGGACGGGCGAGTGGGCGGTAAGCGGTATGTATCTCACCACTTTTGGTGGGTGAGCGGTAAAGGTACACGGGCGAGCGATGCAAGTCATCAGGTGATGCGTGGCAGATGTGACGGGAGGAAAACCGCCATGATCATGAGTTAACGCGCGGTTAGTTTGCGGGTGTGGGAGGAGCGAATGTCATTCGATCGCGGCGGAGATGATCAGACGACACAGGTTTGATCGCATGGGATGCCGAATGATGTGACAGGAAAGGGCTTGCGAACAGTGCACGATCATGCGATCACGGTCTTGTTGGTTTGAACTTTGCGCCCGAGGACCTGAGGGAAGGCAGGTTTATCTAGGGTTTTGGAGGAAAACAAAGATAGCGAGGGGTTATGGGAGTATAAGTAAAATGAAGGAGAAGAAGGAAACAGACTATTGCGAGCTCCCTATTTGCAAAAACACATAGCCAAGCTAGTCTTTGGTCCTCCAAATGCTGAAGTACATAGCAGAGCTAACACTGGCTCCTTCTGGGGATGAGATCCTCCCTGTGAGATCTCAAGAACCTGCAGATCAATGCCCTTCCGATGAAAACAAATTAGCAAAATTTATAGTGTTCCATTGGGCATGGAGTCTACTGAGCTTACACCAAAACTGATAAAACAACATATTTACAGTTTTAAGGCCAAAAGACCTTAAATCACATAAATTTTCAGAAAACACCCATTAACTGGGCCATCAAAAACTACTTCTCCTCCCATACTTTGTAGTAGGAAGGTATTGTTCCCTCAAATTTGAGTAATAATAAAAGGCTCTGTCCAGAAAGCATCAAACTTCCCATGGTTGCCTTTCTTTTCTTTTAGTGCATTCCACTTCAGAACCAAGTCTCCAACCTAAAAATTATTTATTTTTGTCCCTTTATCAAAGACTTCCTTGATCTTTTTCTGATGTGCTGTAGACTTTTCAACCAGCTGTTCTCTAATCTGATGTACCTCTGCTAAATCAGTGATCCTTTTTCCATGTCTTCCTCCTAATTTTGTTCTTGTTGTAGGAACCTTGCCATAGGGAGAGTTAACTGAATTGGGAATACAGCCTCAGTGCCATACACCAGCTTGAATGGAGAATTCCCTGTGGATTTCTTAATGGTCACTCTATCAGCCCACAATGCATATTTGAGCTTAGAATCCCAATTCTTTTTGTTGTCCTCCAACAGCTTTTTGATTATCCTTATCAAGCTTTTGTTAGAGGATTCTGCTAGACCATTGCCTTGAGGGTAGTATGAGGTGGAATGAACCAGTTTAATACCCATTGAATTGCACATGTATACCAATTCTTTTGCTCTGATGGCTACTGCATTGTCTGTGACTATTTTATGTGGACATCCAAACCTGGTAAAGATGTGCTCTGTCAAAAACTTCATGACCACATTATGATCAGCTTTTCTGGTCAGGATTGCTTCAATCCACTTAGTGAAGTAATCAATGGCTACTAGGATCCATCTGTGTTGGCCACTGGAATGTGGATTGATTTCTCCAATGAAATCCAAGCCCCACTACTAAAAAGGGCCACTAGCATGTATAGGCTTTAGGGGCAGGGATTTCAACTATTGTTTCCCTTCAAATCTTTGGCACCTGTCACAAGACTTAACAAATGAAAACACATCAGAAAATAAGGTGGGTCAATAGTACCCAACTCTGAGGATTTTGTGGGCTGTGGTTTTCCAATAATGGTGTCCTCCACACATGCTGGAATGAAACTGTTGCACAACCTCCATTGATTGTTCTTTGTCCAAGCACCTTAAAATAATTCCAGATGGGTCCCTCCAGTATAGTAGATTTTTATGAATGCAATATTTAGCTGCCCTGAGCTTAAGAGTTCTGGCCTGACTCGTACTTAAGCTTGGAGGAACTTCTAGCTTCAGTGAGAATTTAGCTATAGCAGAGTACCAATCACAGGAAGCTATATTTTTGGCCAATGTATGGTTCTTTTCTGGTTCAACTATTACTTCTTCAGTTTGATCATTTTCTGCAATTGAGCCCATGCAATTTATATCCAATGTTCTGCAATTTTCTTTAGCTAATAGTCTGGCAAGTCCCTGACCTTTGACAAGCTTGGTGGGCTTCAGTTCTATATTAAACTCAATTAGTTTTGCAATCCATTTAGCCCTTCTTCCATCAGCATCAGGCTATGTTAAGACATATTTTATTGAAGCAGAGGGTACATATGCAATTACCTTAGAATGCAGAATGTAAATTCTGAAAGATTTCAAGGACTTGATAAGAGAATATGCCTGTTTCTCAATGATATCATACCTTAGTTCAAAATCCCTTAATGTTTTGCTGAAAAAAGCCACTGGATGCTCTGCACCTTCTTTATCTGCTTGCAATAAAACTGCTGCAAGGGTGTCTTCAGAGGCAAATGAAAATATATGGAACTCCTTGCTGTAATCCAAACTGCTTAGAGTGGGAGCTTCCATAATGGCTTTCTTAATGGAATCAAAGGATATTCTTGCTAAATCGGTCCATTTGATCTCTAACCCCTTTCTCAACATGGAGGTAATATGCTTCACCAGCTCTATAAAATTTGGGATAAACCTCCTCACAAAATTAATCTTGCCCAGAAAGGACTGGATATCCTTCTTTGATCTCGGGACAGACAAAGTCTGTATGGCTTTTACTCTTTCTGGGTCAATTTGGACACTTGCAGCAGAAACAACATGTCCTCACAGCTTGCCTTCTTCTAAAGCAAACTGTGACTTTTTAGGATTGACTGAAATCTCAAACCTTCTACACTTCAAAAACACTTTCTTCAAATGTTGTAAATGATCTTGATGGCTATTGGAGTACACTGTTATATCATCAAGGTAGATAAGGACAAACTTATCCTTCTCTCCCACAAATGCTATGTCCATAGCTCTCTGAAAGGTGGCTTGAGCATTTATCAATCCAAAAGGAATCTTGGAATACATAAAAGTGCCCCAAGGAATGGTGAATGTAGTCTTCTCTTGGTCATCTGGATGTACAGCAACCTGATTATACCCTGAAAATCCATCTAGAAAAGACATCACTTTGGCTCCTGAGACCTTTTGCAACAAATGCTCCATCTTGGGTAGAGGATAGTTTTATTTCTTAGAGCGTTTGTTTAAGTTTCTAAAATCATCACAAAGTCTAATTTCTCCACTTTTCTTCCTCACCACCACTAGGTTGGCTACCCACTTTGAATATCTAAGAGGGACTATGATTTTGGTAGCCAACAACTTTTTTATTTCTTTTTCAATTAGGGGAAGGAGCAAGGGGTTTATTGGTCTCAGCTTCTGCTTGAAAGGTATGGTGTCTTTCTCTAGAGGAATTTTATGCTAGATGATCTTCTTGTCATATGTTTTCAGGTCACTATATTCCCAGGCAAAAACATCAGCAAATTGCTTCATTAAATTGTAGTATTCAGCACTTTGGTTAGCAGACAGATGGGTAGACAAATTTATATATCTTGGCTGACCTGGACTTCCTATATAATGCTTACAAACTGTAGATTGGTCTTCTTTTTTAGCTGCCTTGTAAGGCACATCATTATGGTCAAACATCTTTTCTAAAGGAACTAGACCCTCAGGTATATGATTGTTGGGAAATTGGACAATGCTATCTTTACCAATTTTATTTCTAAACTGGGATTGGGGATTTTCTTCCAAGGCTTCATTCTCTTGGTCAATTTGCATTTCAAAGAATTCATCAATGACTTGTAGGAACCTATTCACTTCATCATCATCTTCAAAAACTTTCCAATGCAGGACATTATCAGGCAAGGATGGTCTATATTTCATTTGGACTTCATAAACTAGTCTGGGAGGCATGGGAGGGATGAACATGCTAGCAGACACAGCAAGGGAATCAGCAAGCTAATTTTTGGCTCTAGGGATGTATGAGAAACAAAAACTATCAAAAGAATCTTTGAGTCTCCATACCTCATCTTTGTATGCTTTCGGCCTTGGGTGCTTTGCTTGAAACTTTCTGTTTACTTGCTGAATGATCAGATCAGCATCTCCAAACACCTTTATATTCTTGATTCCTCTGTCTTTTGCTGCATTAAGGCCCAATATCAGAGCCTCGTACTATGCTATATTGTTGGTGACTTGGAAGGCCAGCTTAAAAGATAGTTGTGTGCTTTCTTGTTGTGGAGATATCAGCACCACCCCTGCTCCTGCAGTCTCCCTGGAACATGCTCCATCAAAGAACATCTCCCAAACCTAACTTCCTTGCTCTTCATCGGCCTGATCTATTGGTTTCCTGATCTACATTAAGGCCTTCTGAGATTCTTCCATTTGGAGAATACATGCTCCAAAATTAGTGTCCACAGCATAAATGGGGTGATTAGAAGAATTCTTTTCATCACTGATGATGTATGCCAATTGTGCTTCTCTATACAATCTCCTGCTTCCTCGTCCAAAACCGGGACAGTGGCATAAGATAAATCATTATGTAGTGTCCCACCTAGTCTATTAATCCATCCTCTGGACAACAGCATGCCAAACTTAGGAGGGACATCTGCTACCACAATGTCCATTACCATGCTCTTCATGGGCAGCTGAGTTAGGGTAAAGGCTAAATCTTTGATCAGTCCCAGACATTTCACCTTTCTTGAATCAAATGAGAATAAGTCATGATATGGTCTGGTGATATCAAGGCCTAACTCTTCCATGATAGCTTTTGGCATCAGATTGTGGCTAGCCCCAGTGTCTAGCAGGCAATTGTGGAGGATTTTGTAATGAATGGTCAAGGAGACATAAAAGGATGGAGAATTATCATCAGTAGGTTCAGTCATTGGGCTAAGCACAACTGTAGGTTTATCATCTTGCAAATTGACACAGTCGGTGGAGGTTTGTGTGGTTTTCAGCTCAAGAGCTTCAAGGATAGGCTTTCTAAACACTTCACTTTTTACAAGTTCTAATAGAGACATAGATATTTTTAACTTCTGGACTTCTGCTTCAAAGCTAAAAGGGGAAGGGGACTTGTCAAGACCTCTTACTTCTTGAGCTGGTGCTTTGAGGATGACTGGATCAGCTGTTGGTCTTCTCTGTATAGTATTCTGAGATTCTGTGGGGACAACAGCTCTTTGGGTAGGATTCTCCTTGGCAGTATTTTCTTGTGACTTCAGATTGTATCTTTGCTATTCACCAGTCTGTAGAATAGCCTCTCTGTCCCACTATTGACTGGTTTGGTCTTGGATGGTTCTTCATATGCAGCCAATGTCAAAAAGGAAGCACTGCCTTTATCTTCCATGCAATGAATTTCATCCTCTTCCTCAAAATGTTCCTCCTCCATGACTACAATCTGAAAAGGAGTTTTAATTTTTTGTTCATCATTTGGTTCTTTACCCCTTTGCATGATTTGCAACTGTTCATTTACTCTTCTAAATGGGTTTGAGTTTCTTGGAACAAATGTGTTTTGTTGCCTTGTCTTTCCTGAGTTCTGCTCAACCTTCAGCTTAGATATCTCAACAGCCAATGACTCTATCATTCTGGTCATTTTATCTAATTTAAGTTCTGAAGATGAAGCAGAGGAAGAAGAAGCCTCACCTCTCTACCTCCTTCTATCAGCATGACTTTTAATCTTTTCTGCAACCATTATATTAGATTCTACTTCTAGGGCTACATCCTGCATATCAGCTAAAGAGGCACATCTTCTTTCTCTCAACAACAGGTAGAAATCAGAGTCAAAATCATTGGCATAAGTGAGTTTGGCCGAGGTGGAGGTTGGCTTTACTTTAGCTGGTATTTTACTATACATCCTATTAAATCTTTTATTAAAATCAGGCAATGATTCCCCATTCTCCCTCTTCAGGTTACCAAACTCAGTATGGTAATATAGCAAGTCCTTTTTATCTCCCCAGTGCTTCAAAAATACATCAGCTAAGGCTTCAATATCAGCAATAGATCTAGGTGCCAGTTCTCTGAACCATTTTCTAGCCTCTCCATCGAGGCTCTGGACCAAAACTCTCATCCACACATCATTTTCACTAATGTCTAAGTTATCAACATAACTGTAAAAAG